>BMAW01120808.1:775081-789846 GCA_019974015.1 Nephila pilipes | reverse complement strand
TATATATATATATATATATATATATATATATATATATATATATATATTAAATCATAAAATGCATTCAATCTTTTGCAAATTGTACACATTAGATAAATTTTAATTACATTATCTTGCACATGCTGTCTTATTTGATTGCTTATTATTTTAAAAATTTCAATACGCAGTCAAATGTTAGAAATTTAGTGCAAGAGTTTTAACATATTAAACACAAGATCAAATTAACAAAGGAAAAAAGTTCCAACATATTTGCAAATTAAGGAAATGTATGCATGTTTTACAAATATCTAGAACTCCTCGAACTAAAAAAGTTATTAGTTTTGAGAGTAAAAGTATATTTTTGTTTGCGCATATTAAAAATGATATTTTAAGAGGAATACATTTTAAGAGTTCATATTTATTATCTAGTTTAAAATAAATTTTTCAAATGATTCATAAAAATATTATTTTTTTTAAAAAAACCCAAAACAAATCGGAAATCGGTAATGTGCGGAGTTTATTAAATTATCTACATAAAATATGAGTTCAATGTTTATGTTGTTTGATTATCATTTTAATGTACGTTAATCGTGTCAATTAAAAATAATATATTTCTGTCGTAAAAATATTATTTGTTGTGATTGAATCAATAAGATTTAAAATTATCTTTAAAAAATCCAGCATTTCACTTTATGTACGTATATATATAAACTCATATGAAATGGGTTTATGGACTCAAACATTTTATCAAATAAAAGATATTAATATAATACAAAAAATTATTCAGATTTAAATAAAAGAGCATATTTTAAAATTTCCTTACGGGTTAAAGAAGATTAACGTTAATGAAAATTTATTTATCTCTTTATGAAATATCTATTTTTATCTGTGCATAGCTTTTCCGCATTGCTATGCAATCTACCTGAAATCTGTAACAATCGTTTTTTAGCGAACTGATCTGTAATGCAACAAAAACCAGTTCCAGAGGTAAATGAAGTTACCGATACTTATAGTGTGCTTTACACTCAGACGTCAAAATAAAACTGGTTTACATTCATATAGGAGCTGAATTTAACCTAAGAAAATATTGATTTCAAAGACATGAAATAGACTTAATAACTTTTGAATATAATAATAATTATAATATGCATTAGATAGAAATTTATTAAGGATATATTTTTTAGATATTTATTGATTTCTTTTCAATGCTTTGAATAATATTTAACAAATTCAAATAATTCCCATTTGTTCCTGTAAAAAGTATGTTTAATTTGTTTAACTGTTTATAGAAATTTTCTATTGTATGAATACATATATTAAATTCAAACGGAGTAAATATTTTGAAATGTTAATAATGATTTGTTTTAATAAGATTTATCAGGTGTAATTTGATTCATTTGAACAATATTTAAAAATTTGGGAAATAACGTATAATAATCATAAGATATTTAAAATGATATGTTAATATGATTTCTGAGATAAGACATTCAGGAGAATAATAAATAATCCTTAACAAAAGAAAGATATCTCTTTTTTGAAGTTGTATTTAAGTTTCTAAAATTTCAAATAAAAAGATTTTTCTCGAAAGGAAATTTTTTACGTTGGGATATTAGAATTAGAAAGCAGTTTTTAAAATATTGGTTGAAAAATTTTGTTTTTTCCTTACTTTTTTGTTTTATTGAGTGATAAATTTATTGTTACTCACTAAGTTCTGACCAAAACAAATTTAAAAACGTTCTTTTAAATTGAATAAAGAAGGGCTTATACAATTAAAATAAAATTTAATCTTTGTTAAATAATTCCATTATGAAACATTTTCAAATCAAATCATATGATCTCTAATAACTCTTTAATTTGATACATAAAGTGGATATTTTTTAAAACATTAGCAGATTTTCCATCATTTTTACGATGTTTTTCAATCATCACAATATCAATAAATATCTAAGAAAAAACGAACTCAAACACATTTGAAAAACCAAAATTGAAATAAGAGAATAATACTTTAGTTGCATTTATAGAGTTGACTAATTTGATGATCACTACTTCGACACATTAATCTCAGAATGACAGTTAGGGGGTGTAATTAATTCAGAAAACAAACAAAAAAATTTCTCTTTCTGACTTCCTGATTCATAATGAATGGAAAGAAATTTATTTAAAGGAAAGAAAAGAGCATCTTTAACCTCCCGCACTTATTAATTAAATTTAGTTACATGCATCAGAATTTTATTTCCGGAAATTTGTTTTTCCTGATTTCCCAGCTCCCGGATGTACACATAATCAAATACCCAGTAGACGTTGAAGGAAAAGACAGGTTTATGTCTGTGCCAAAACTTACCACGATATCGGCGCTCCATGGCATAAGCAAGCGTCGTTTAAATCTCACAGCCAGAGTATGTCTCGGTGTAACTCCGTTATCAACACAACGAGGGGGGTACTCTTTAGATTGTGTACCCGGCTACTGGGCGTGGTTGCCAATGTGTGCACAAGTATCGTAATACTCACTCAGTAATGGCGTCTTTGTGATGCTGCAGACATGATCAGCGAGTTCCTCATCTCTAAGGGTGGAGAATCGAAGCGCGCACGCGCAAAGGAGAGCGGAGGCGAGAGGAAAAAAAAAGCTTTTTTTCTTTCTTTTTTATATTTGTCTCCCATAATTGTTCCAAAAAAAAAAAAAAAAAAAAAAAAAAAAAAGGATAGGGTTCTGGTCTGGGTATTCGATTCAATTTGAGAAACTGGAGATGAAATTGTTGTTGCAAAAATTATGATAAAAATAATTACGAGTCAACTTGTATCGCCATAAATACATTTTTATTTACATCGATGTGCGATTCCAATATTTGAATTTAAACTGAAAAAAAAAAGATAATAAATAACTTTATATAATTTCTATATCTTTCTAACAAACTGAAGATTTCGAACGTTTATCGTCTAATCGTAATTAACGCATACTTATAACTTATGAAACAGATTTTATAAGGAAAAAATGAAGACATATTTTAAACTTTAATGAAATTGCATTGCCTATGTTTCTTAAAAGATTCATTAGCGTTCACGCTCTTTTCACGCAAAAAATAAATGGCTTTTATGTGCAGTGAGATTTCTTAATTAATAATAATCAATAATAGTAATTAAGGTTAAATAATATTTTCATTATCATTTGTACACTTATGTTTTTAATTCCATAAACTGGATTAAGCAATTGGATAAATCTGAGATGCATTAATTCAAATTAAGGAGTATTACAGTACCAATAATTTAATTTTAAATGAAAATTTCTAAGCTAAACATTTAAATATTAATAATTAGTTTCAAAAGGAAATAACAGTACTATAAATATTTTTTTTGTTAATTGAGTATTATTTAATATTTCAAAAAAACACTTGTAATTTCGAGACATTCCAAATTTGTATCATGTATTGTAATTTATAACATTTTAAACAAATTTAGCAAATTTTCTAAAAAGATTAATCTCTTCAGTCAGTTTCCCATCATGTGTTATAAATATATTGTATTAGTTGATCGATTTGTAAAACATATATATTATGTAATTTAGTTCTTTCGCTTTCTTTTTGATATAAGTTGTTGCTTAAGTAAAATATTAAAGTTATCACTTAAGTAAAAAGTTATTCTCAGTTTTTGAAAGAAAATAAATTAAAATATTGTGTAAAATTCTCTTTATCAAGGAATGCATAAAATCAGAAAGGCAATAAGCAACCATATCTAAAAAATAAGCGTATATTTATCAAATACACCGGAAAAACTATTTTAAAAGACTTTATGCAAATGGCTTAGAATTTTTTTTGAAATTAAAATAAATGCTTAATTATTGTCATGTACCAGATATGTTGGAATTTTCCCAATCTGTTTCTAATACTTCTCAAATATGGACTATTTCTCCTTCAAAGGTCCTCCAAATGCAGGAAGACGTTTCATTGTTTCCGGGTTTTTCCGTGGGACAGATTCCAGAATGACATCAATATCCCGGAGGAAATGTTCAAAAGCTACTTTAATCAATATAAATACTACGTACTTTAATAAAATCTTATTGGAATATATTGGAGTTGCGAAGTATCTCTCTTATTGAACATTTAATAAGTAAGAAATTTAGTACATATATTTTATTCTTAAGATATATGAGATGCCTTTTAGTAAAATTTGAAGAATAAATTGAGGGAAAATATATCTTCTCTCTCTGAATATAGTTGAGGACGAAATCAACAAAATATTAATAGTGGATACAAACAAAATAAATTTTTTTCTTTCGAATTTCATGTATAAAATATTGATTTTTTTAATATGAGAATTATTAAAATGCATAAAGTGCATTCCTTGTAAAATTTATAAAGAGCACGAGCACAATCTGCTTGTAAAGACATAAAAATCAAAGAAAAATAAGTTAACTTCTGTTTGATTCTTTTTTAAAAGGTTTCATTGATGATAACAAAAGGAGATAAATTGCTTAAAATAATTACGTTAAGACATTTCTAAATAGTTTTATGTTATAGGCACAGTAAAAATGAAAAAATTAATGCAATTTGCTGTTAAATATTCTATATGCCTTCATTATTTTTTAAAAATAAATCTTATGCTCTTAATTTTAGAAGGGCGCCTTTTAATGATGAAATTCTTTTTTTAAATAGTTTCTTATCTCTTTCCCCCTTCTACGAGTATCATATATGATTAAAAATAAACATTGTCAGAACTATTCACGATACGTAGATGAAATATATAGGATAAATAGTTACAACATATTGTAATACGTATTCGATAAATATTTGTAATATGCAATAAAATGTTGGAGAATTTATTTGCATCCTTTCTATAAAACTGTTGTTCCTGCTAATGACTGTTTTTTTAAAATCAAAATGCTAGTTTTTTATTTGAATACGCAACAGAATCTCTGTAAGTTAATCATCAAGGTACTATAACAAAATGGTCCTCATTTAGGGAGATCATTATATAGAAATGAGCCTAATGTATAGATTTATACAAGCCTCTTACATTATCAAGGGCAGGTTTAGGAAACAAAAGAAATAATAATTAATCAAACAAAGATAGATCAAATCAAAATAACATGTATAAAATCATTCAACACATTTACTACATTTTCATCGTTTTGTAATAATTTATAGCGGGAAGAGAGGAGGAAATATTTCCTTTTAACTTGTTGTTTTGCAAAAAATTCATACAGTTTTCTCAGTTCCGCCTATAACACACCATGCACCTGAAATACTTTTCAGAGCAAATGACTTTAATTGTGTTATCACTTGAATGTCCTCTTAATCATTTCGAATTTTTTGGTTTAGATTCATATAATGTTTTTTTTAACTGTTTTTATTTCAACGGTTATCTTCAATATCTTTTGTTTCAATGGTTTTGATACCTTGAAGACATTCCTACTATTTTGATAATTCTTTCACTCTAAAAAAATCTTCAAATCAAGGAGGCCTAATTTGGCAACTTAAAGTGTAAGAAATGTCTTAAGTGTTAAAAATGAAATAATGACAATATCAACATCAAAATTTAGGAAATAATAAAATTAAACAATGAAATAATATAAGTAGCAAAATGTATCCCTATTATCCCTTTTAGAAGAGAGAATTAATTAACTTATACAAAGGTAAAATTAATGATAAATTAATACTACGTGTCACTTTCAAAGTGGGAAATATTCTACTTAGCAGTGCTTACATTGAATATAATGCAACATATTTCTGTCTTTTAGAAATGGGCCAACTTCTAGAAGAGGTTAATTTATTTTGCATTTTCATTTTAAATGAATATTTTCTAATTAAAAATCATTAAGTAATTGAAATATAAGTAAGCTCCTCTAATAAGATCTACTTAATAAAAATATTCTTCAAAAAGAAATAATCGGATATCTTATTTAAAGTATTAAAAACCTTAAGCTATTTCATTTAAATATTTCTGGCTATAACCTCAAATATTTGTTAATTTAACGAAAGTTAAAAGATATTTCCTTAAAATTTTAGTTCAATTTTAATCGAACAATATCTGATAGTATTTTAAGCGTTTAGCTATATCTATGCTTTTGATTTTAAGTAAAATTTCTCTTGTGTTGCTCTGTTAAGGAACTATTTTGTGCTGACAATAATTTTAATAATCCTCCAAAGTAATAACAAATTATGAAATTTTACCTAATACGTATAGCCAGGGGCGAGCGAGAAATTTTTCATAAGGAAGGGGAGCTCTCCCCAACTTGTATCTAAAAACTAATTTCAAACTTCATTGATTGTATTCAAGGTGAAAAAATGTTTATGGAAAATATGGGATTTCACATGTAATTTTTTTTCTGAAACAGTTTAAAAAATTCACTGTAAAAAAATTTTAGTTTTAAAATTTCAGAATACAGCAACCCTTATTGGGAGGGATGAGGGGTTACCCATACTCTCATTGGTACACCACTGCATAGCTATTGTATAGTTCCAAAGTTCTCATGAAGTTCGAAACAGAATCACAAGTCAAAATTAGAAACAGTCTTTTTTTTTTATTCAACTAAATAATTTCACTGACTCTCTTTTTGAGGGATCAAACGAAAATATTCATTAAATAAAATAATTTAACAGAACATTTAAAATATGTAAGTTACAACTGAAATCTTACGCAGCTAGATCGACCGTACCGTAAATCGACATGCTCCAAGTTAAATCCGCATTAAACTGCACTGGTAGTAATTAGGAAGAAGTGTAATTCAAAACAAATGTCAATTGTAACAAAGAACTATGTTATTTACTAAAAATTCCCTTGATTTTAACTCTCGTATATTTGCAGAATTTGTTTTTAGGAAATATACTTTTTTTTTATGAAATTTAGGAATAAAATTCATTAGAAGAAGAAAAATCTATAGAACAAGATAAAACCATTGACAAATTATAACACTGAAAATAAAAATGAACCTCACAAATTAAACAAAAAAAAAATGCGTGAAAAGGTTTTTTAGATCACAAGAATTTTACTTTTGTTGAAGAAAGATAAGTAACTCTTCAATAAATTTTTGAGTGATTTGAACCACGAAAACTTTTTATGAATATATTCTCATAGAATAATTGATTAACTTTGACAAAAATGTGAGAATTGGAAATTAAAATAAAAAGAATCAGATCATTTAATTTTTCACATTTTGATTATTTTTTTCTGACTATCTATTTATTGACGATTAGTTATTATCATTAAATATTTTTATCTTAATAAACTTTTCTGCAAGTGATATGAGAAATGAAATATAGTGAAAAAAATAAAGTTTTTTTCCCCAGTAAGATGAAAAATATTGAAGATAAATTTAGGATTAGAAAATATTTTATTGCATAAATTTTATCATAAAGTTAAAAATATAATTTAATTCAGAAATATCTATTCAATGCTTTAGAAAATGCATGATGGAAAGAACCTTTAAAAAACCCAACGAATCGTACATAATTTTTAAAAATTTTTTTTCATTATTTCAAGCTTTAAATTATAAGGATAAATTGTCGGGAAATATAATGATCTATCGAATTTTTTTGTTGAGTGAAATAAAATCGATAAATTAATCAAAAATTCTTAATCGTTTGTATTATCATTCTGACATAATTTTACAAAAATATTTTGCAATCTAATATGTCTAATTCAAATGAATTAATATAATTAGAAGAAACAAAAATCAACGAATATATTCACGCAAGTAAAATATTTCCGTAAATTTTATTTTTAAAATGTAACCAAAATTACGAAAAGAGTTGAAAGTATGCGCAAAGTAATTATTAGAAAAATATATTTATAAAAACAATGAAATTGTATGAATGAAATAAAGAAATAAATAACAATCTCAGATATTAATTTTTCATTTCTTATGCCATTTATTTACTAGAGGGTTTTTACTGCTCATCTTCTACCGATTGTTAAAAGAAGAGGGGGAAATAAAAATGTGACTCGTTTCACTTTGAAAACAAAGCAATTACATTTTGTCTTGCTTTATAATTTATTGGACATAACCATTTTTCTTTTGTTATAGAATAAAAATAACAAAAACATTTTTTTTTCTCGAGCTGTGAAAAGGGCATATAATTAACAAAAATGATTCTCTTTGCCATTTCGCCTAGAAAAGGAAACATAAACTGTCTTGAGAAACGCGTTTTCTTTTTGTTTTTACCTCGAATGACAGTAAGTAGTAGAAAAGGATATGATATCTGTTGAAACGGAAATGATACCTAGAGCAATAAATTTGCGCATTAATAAGTTATTAATTATCAGCACAAATTGTATCGAATGAGTGCTTTTAAAAACCATCACACACATTAAAAATAAGCTTAAGAAATAATCAGTTGTCGCATTTATGAGAGAATGCTGGGAACATTTTGATATTAACAGTTATTTACTACTCTATAATTTTTTTTAATTTTAGAATAAGAAGTAAAGATAAAATTTTATTAATGTTTTTAAAAATTAGAGCTCATTAGCTGTAGTAAAATTTTTATTTAATTCCATTATAATATTCAAGTTTATTACACTAGAATCTTAAGCAAGATTTATCACAATTACTGAATTACACATTATTCATCGCATTATGTTTATTATTTCTTTACTTTGCTTATATATAACGTGTAAACATACATTTACGGCTTTGTTTCATGGATTATACAAAGTATTAGTTACAAAATTAAATTTCCAGATTATGCATTATAATAATTCTCTTTCATTAATGTATCCTTGCAATGCATTATTGAATTTATAGGAAATTTAGAAACCAATTTATGAGCCTATATTGGTGGCTTAATGTCATATCAGGAAATTTTCATAGACAATATATTTTTAGCCTTAAGAATAGATTTAAACTAAAGGATGAAAATTCGGAGAATCTTCTATCTTTTTCTCTTCTTTATTATGTTTGTTTTTGTTATTTATTTTTTTAAAAATATATTGCTTACTTAATTTTTTTCTGCTGTATCAAACATGATAAAGAAAGCGAGATATTTAAGGTATTTGAAGATAATTTCAATTAATTTGAAGAACAAATGCACACTTAAATTATTATAATTATTTTCTTCTCATCTAATTATTTTAAGAGAATCTCTTCACAAATTCATGAGTTCAATCAAAATATTTTTTGCATTATTTATCTAAAAAATAAATAAAACAATTCATTTGCCTAAGTATCACAAATTCTTTTCTGTTTCGGCCTCTAAAGTTTAAATCATATTCTTAGAAATAGTTACAATGACACAAATATTTCTTCTATAACATAACAGAGGTTCGGAGCTAAAGTTATTCATACAGAGGAAGCTTTTTCGAATCGAATTTTGGTTGCTTTTTAAACTCTATACGAAGAATTTTCACACTAACGCTGGTAAGAAGATATTTATGTCATTTTGCTTCCGTTTCCCATTTTTGAAGAGGAAAATAAAGCTACAAAACGTCGTGAAGCACTTACCATGAACTTGAAGCTTATTTCCTAAGCTTTTCACACTTTTCAATTCCTTTTGACGAATAGTTCTTATTTCAGCCATTTTTCGAAGCTTTGAAATTTTTGACAAAATGGTACGAAATACATTTTTATAAACTAAGTTTAGCTTTTATATATATATATATATATATATATATATATATATATATATATATATAAACAGTTACAGTAAAATTATGAATCTATTTATCAAATGTTCATTAAATTAATTAACATTGCACTTAAAAACCAAAATATTCAAGGAATTAAATTATGGATGATTCAGAAAAACTTCTGCTTATGTAACCATAAGTAAAATCCTTAACGAAGTAAATTTATGTTTTATTATATACCATGATACCATTATGATATGCATGATCTATACAGTTTATGTTTTAAAATAATAATGGACTTTTAAATAGTTACAGTGCTTTGGAACATAGCATCATCGAGAGATGAACTATAAATTTAATTTGCAGATAATTTCTCTGAGTTTCTTATCTGTTCATCAGATTTCAATGTGTGTTTTCTAAATTGCCTTATAGAACGTTAAAATGATATTTAATCTCTCTCCGTACTCAACAGAAAATATTTGGTGACATAAATGAGAAAAAACTTTGATTCCATCTTTTAAATGATATCGTACTTTTCTCATGTCGGTTTCATTTATACAAATTGGGAGTGAATAGCATAGTGTTCACACAATAAAGACCCCTCGCATAAAAATAACATTTGCCAATAGAACAAACAATTCTAAGAAACGGAGTATATATTGAAGTAAACATGTACAGGGCGAACATCAGTGCCTGAAGAAACGATTGAAAGAACGCTGTGCCAACAAATTTCTTTCAAAAGTGTTTTATGGAATTGAATATTCCTGAAACAACAGCTCACACAACAAAGCACAACCTTTTCATGCTCTTATGGAGCATCAGTGTAACAGTGAATGTGGTGCTGTACTATTGCACAAGATAGAGTTATTGGCCATTTCTTTCTTATGCAGAAAAAAACAATGAACGGGGAACATTTTGCTGGATATGTTAAAAGGATATTCAACATTCCAAATACCTAAGACTTCAAATTTTATTACTCAGTTTTTTCGTTACACATAGTTCCTTCCCATTTTGCGTTAAAGATGCGGGATGTTCTGAACGAGAAAGGCGGATTGCCTGGCTGTCTCGGTCTCCAAGCCTTACTCCCGAGGATTGCTATTTTTGAGGTTTTGTAAAAGTACATGCGTATTCCATTCAAGTTTGAAATTTGAACAATTTTTAAGCGAAGATTATTTAAGCTGTTTCGTCTTTCTTTCAACGGAATGTTCTCTATCATGTGTGGGGAGTTGGCGTGGTGTGGATGTTAGGAGAGGGGGGTGCCAGCTCAGGTGTCGTCCTCGTCACTTGACCGTGGTTCAAAATTACGAGGTCCGTCGCCAATAGCCTTCGTGTTGCTTCTAGTGCGACGTTAATAAAAAACTAAAACTAAACTAAACATGTGTGGGGAGAGTGAATATCATTTTGACGCCTGTAGAGCAATTGAGGAAGCATAAAACAAAGGCTTCTGAACAAGTAATACTCAAACACTTAGAAAGTTTCTCTTCAATTCGGCCTATACTACATCGATCTACAATGCATAGTTCCGTTGCGAACTATAACCACCTAATACCATCCCATTTTTAGTTTACGAACACACACACTCTCTCTCTCACATACACACACACACTATATATATATATATATATATATATATGTGTGTGTGTGTGTGTGTGTGTGTGTAATACATATATGAAAGGAGGAGTAAAGAATTTTTTACACTATTGTAAAACACATTATATAAACAAATATTCCTTCAAACCGCAGAGAGGTGCGTTAATTTTAAAATAAATTGTTTTGATCTATCCAAAGTCAGAAAGTGATAAAGAAGCTGATAATAGATATTTTTTTTCATCTGTTGTTATATTTATAATTGCCTACAGATATATGACTTTAATTTAATATTACACACACGCGCGCATCCCCTTATATATATATATATATATATATATATATATATATATATATATAATTATTATTATTATTATTAATTAGCACTATTGTTAATGAAAATTTGTTCATGATTTAAAATTAAAAACTAAATTCAAACATTCACATGAGTTCACTGAAAAGGAAATACCAATAAATTCAAAGTCAAACATACATATAGATACAGGTACAAGGATAGATAAGTTTATAGACAGACACAATTTAAATGGTAAACGCATGCATACACATGAACCTAAGACATATATACAGACTCGCTGATAAAAAGACACAAACAAACAAACATTTATATATTATTACATACAAAACAGGTGTACAAACAGATATATAAATAACACACAGGTTTATTTTTTCGATGATTGTATTCATCATTATTGACAGTCTTGGTTGAAATTAGCAAACTTATTTAAAAATAAGTTTTCATTCAAAGATCGATGTTAGATCAAAGAAAAACAATTACTACTACATAATTAACCTCAAACCGTAGATTTCCAGAAATTACTTCTGAAACAATTTACGACAATAATTAATTTTCAAATTGTGAAAATATCCTGGACAAGCCACACTGGAACAGAAACTCTAATGATTTAAATTTTGTTCTTACAATAAGAAAGCATGTAACAGGAACAAACATTTATTAATGATACACACAGTTATGCATAAATTAACATCAAACAGCTTTCCAAACTCTAACATTAGTAAATTATTCTCCCGTGAAACTAATGATAAATAGTGAATATTCGCTTTAACAATCTGCTCATATTATTCTACTTATACTGAGTACCGTTAACGAGAGGAATCTAAAGTAATTGCCTATTCCATTATTTTGAAAGAAAAGAAATTCTTTCGATAAAAGATGTTCTTACAGTCCCCCCCTTTCTGTTTTTGTGAGAAGGGGAAAAGGCAGGCGTCTTTGAAATTTGAGTAACATGACCACAAACTGGCTTCAAAATATCAATCCTCAACAATCTTATGGTTTTAAAGACTTTAAAATTGAAAAGTTGTATATGAACTATAGACAAAGCTAACATTGATGAAAATAAATGTAAATATGTTTTGATTAATGTATATTTTTTCAAATATTACCTTATGAAACCGAGAAATGTAACTGAATACTTTAAATCAGAATTAAAATGTATTTACAAGCAATAGAATATTAACTGTCAATTTGAGGTCAATGACGTGATTTGCCATCACTAGCGTCTTATTTTAGGTAGTTATAACTTTTAAATATTTTTAATAAAACATTTACACACATCTAAAAATATTCCGAAAACATATCAGTATAAGATAAATATATATTACATATCATAAGCAATATATATAAAAAAAACAATTGATATAAACTTCATTTTTCTTTTCTTTAAATGTTGAAGATACTTAATTGCCTCATTACATTGTCTTTTATTATTATTTTTATGTAAGTACAAATAACAGAAAAAACTTGAAACTGAACTTGAGAATGCCTTGTTTTCTCCTTGAAAATTGGAAAATTATTCTGCTTCTCTCAAGATTAATAATATGAATAATTATTTTTAGTTTTGAAATAAATAAAAATAATGAATATTAGTTATTGGCTCCTATATTATGATTCTCATTATGACAAATTTTACTTTCTTGTTTATTATATCTGGGTTCCAAATTCCTTCATATTTTTTACTACAAACAAAAGTTTTTTAAAACACACTGTAATCCTTTCCTTCATATTAGAAAAAAAAGCTAATAAAATAAAACTTAAAATTTTTAAATACCTGAGCTGAAAAAATTGTTTGACAATGTAATAAAAATGATCAATATCGGTAAAATCAAATTAATTATCTTAACATTTTAATCGTAATATTTATTTGCACCCAAACAAATACCGTTTTTTTTAAAGATATGTTGTGCTCTTAAGAAGTTAGTTAGAGAATCAAAACATTAATAATTTTTAATAGATAAGTCAAAGATGTAAAATATTACAACCGATGCTTAAAGATATATTTTAAAAGTCGAACTGTTAAAAAGTTACAGAAATAAATAGGAATCTAATTATCCATAGAGAATAATATCTGAACTAAATCTATATTGCTCAGAAATGATGGAGAAAATTAAATTAAAATATTGTAACTAATTAAATTCTTTATTATAATCTTAATAATACGATACGATATATAAAAATACGATTGAGTGATTGCAAATAAGTACATTATTATTGTTTACTAATTGCAGAGTTGATATTTTTGTTTCAATCAAAATAAAGTAAAAATAAAATTCAGTTTTGAAGATTTTATTCGTTAACTAACACAGATTCTATTCTTCTAAACTTTTTTTTTTCAAAATGCTTACAATACTTAATATTTTGAATAAAAAATGAATATGAATCATATTATTTACCCACGCAATATTTTGTAACGGAAGAATATTACTTCCTTCTCTCTCCATTCTTAATCTTATTTAAAACAGTTGTAAAATAATTGTCCAATGAATACAAAATAACGCCGTTATGATAACCAAGTTATTTTAACCAGATCTATGAATAACCAAAATTCAATACATAACTCACTCTTTCTGTGGATATACCTTAAACATGCCAGAATCTAACGTTTAATATAACTAATTATTTATCTGAGGGGAACCAATGGGGTTCGAATCTCAATACAGCATTACATGAGGGTTCGAATCTCAATACAGCATTACATGAGGTTTCGAATCCTTAACCGTTTGTAGATCTTTTCATATTTCTCCTAAAATTTCTTCCTAAGGTCAGATTTAAGAACTTTTGACGTGAACGTAGGATCTCACATTGAATATTGTGAGATGTTTAAAAAAGATATCTCCCACTGAGAACTTCAGCTCCCTATCTCTACCACCGATCAACTTCGTATTGAACTCTTAGCTGCTTCACTACACTTCAGTAATTTTAATCTGCTCTACATAAGTCACGTTTCTTTTATTGGGAGAAAATTCAATTAAAACAATATCACATACAAATAACAAGGTGTTAACTATAAGAGAGAACGAAATAGAATTCACGTTATAATTTTATTAATTCTTTCTAATTCGTTTATGTTCGTTACATTTTAATATACAAGGGTTTTATCAAATACACCAAATTTTCTTGAATTTGATTATTCAATATTAACTAGCATGTTGAAATGGAAATCTCTTACACTATTTAATCATTATTAATAAATTAATATTGAATATTGTAGATCTATATATTTCATTTACTTAAGATGTTTGACTTACAAACTAAAAAAATGTAACTGTTTATACGTGATATATATATATATATATATATATATATATATATATATATATATATA
>BMAW01120808.1:740591-775071 GCA_019974015.1 Nephila pilipes | reverse complement strand
ATATATATATATATATATATATATATATATATATATATATATATATATATATATATATATATATATATATGAGTGTGTGTGTATGCGTATATATATATATCTTAGCGATAGTATTGTTGGCGTAGACTTGAATGATCCTCTTGGCGATGTTACTGTTTGTGTTAACTTGAAGAAAGAATAAGTCGTTAATAATAATTAATTTTTATGCTTATTGCACGATTCTGGAACTTTTTTATTAAATGATGTTTCCCAAACCATGATGAAGAACAGCGCCTGTGTTGGCGTGGCTTGCACAACCACAGAAGAGAGGAAAAGAGGAAGATAAATCACGTAGTCCGCTTATATAACAGAGATGGAAACGTGAAAATCTCCTAAAAATTATATTTAGTTGGCTTTAGGGTTCGGGATGTAGTATAACACGCACTATTCGAAAGATAAATTCCGTATTTTAAAAATGGAAGAAAAGGTTTCGAGTTAATAAACTGAAATAAAAAGAAAGATGATAAATTGATTTAAAATTACACACACACAATATATATATATATATATATGGGAAAAAGAATTTATGTATGTTTCATAAAAAATATTTATGAAAGAATTTATATAGGGGAAAAAAAGAATTTATGTAGATCGTAATTAATTTTTCATGTTTACATTCATTTCAGTGCTACATTTAACATTTAAATCCTCACACATAAACATCAGCCTTTATTCAGTTTAGTTATATATCGGCCTGAAAACCATTCAGTTTTTTTATATCCATTTCAGCTTAGCTATAATAAACGAGGAAATTCATATATCATGGGAAAAATTGCATATGGAATAATGAAATGAAATTTGAAACATTCCTTAAAATATGCATTTTTCTTAACGTTTCCCATCACTCAGTGGAGAAAATGTATTGGGTAATTTTATTGAAATGTTTTTATTCTAGTTTAAGAGTAACGAAATGAATTTTAGTTATTAACTTACAAAGAAAAATTCTGGCAATTAAAAGGAAAAGTCTAGACGGAAAATGTTTTTTCACCATTTATACAGCTTTTTTCAAAATGAAGGCGGTTCTTAAAATTTCATTATGTACCATGTCTTTTGAGTATCATTACAGTAAAAGATATCAATTTTAATTTTTATGGTTTTCTACTGAAAGCAGACAATGTTCAAAATATTAAATAAGTGAATGAAGGAAAATTAATGAAATGTTCCGCAAATGTATACGCAGCTATATCGCATGAGTTTTAATATAAAGACATAGTATTCATAAGCTCATTATGACAGAAAGAATGTTTATTTCTCTTTATTGTAACTAGTCTGAAGATTTCAGTTTGTATGGTATGCAAGTGTATAGACTTTTTTTATTCACTTATTCGACATTTTTTTCAAATATTTAATGATTTTTTTTAAAAAAAAAATTAAAGATTTAAGCAAAATGAGAAGAGATCAGAAATGAAATGAGCTACAAAACAGTAATATATAATTTTCTGGAAATAAACGTTTATTGTTTATTTTTTCTTGTTAAGAATTTGTCAAAGTTTATACGATTAATATTGTATATTGCACAACTTTAGAGTGATGCTAATTTAGAAAATTTATGTCAGTAATTTTAAAACTCCTTTTTTTAAATTAAAAGATTTTTTGTTATGAATTAGCATAACTTTCAGTGAGAATATAGGGCATTATTTTAAGACATTTGAAATCAAATACATAATTTCTGTCCATTTTTAAATATACGAAGAAAAAATTTTGAAATGGAAAACATATTCATTTGTAACAAGGATGAGGAAATAATTCTGTTAAAAGATAATATCATTTTTATATGTTTATATGGTAATGTAGATTAGCAAAAATAATTTTCGTTTCTTATAAACATGTGTAAAAATTATATACAAATTCTTGACATTAAAACATTTTTAGTTTCTTTGGATAAAACTGTTAGAAGACAATTCTGAAAGTTGAAAAGAATTACACAGTAAAAATATATATATGAACTTTTGAAAAATTATTTTAACAGAATTTGTGCTGTTATTTAATTGCCACTTTTAAACTGTTCTGTATTAATTTCTAACTCTTTAAATCTTTTGTAGGAAACTATTAGAAAATTTTTATTTGTTATATCCCCCAATATTTCATATGATTGAAGTACAATATAGCATTTTTAAAACTTCAAAAATTATTGCTATTTTTTTACAATAGATAAAAAAAAAACTTATTTTCAATGGTCATGAAAAATATGTTAAAATATGTTCCAATAAAAATGTTTTCGTTTATTAAAGCTAAGGAAAACTGTTTCCATGTAACTTCGGAAGAAGAATGTCAGAATTTTCATCCCCAAGAATCACTCTAGAATAAAAAGCTCTCTTGAATGATAAGTAGTGCTTCAAGTTGCTGATAATATTCCACTTGATTTCTAAGAGTAAGAAGAAACGTAAAAAGAAAAGAAATGTGCTTTAAATAGAATCAGGAATCGCTCTTTTTAAGCTCTACTTTTATGAAAATATTGCATTAGATTCAGTCAGGATTCAAAAATCAGAAAAATTTGTGTCATTCCACAACAAAAAATTCTTTAGTTTGTAAACATTAAAGAAAAATTAGTTTGTAGATATTAATGAAAAAAATTTTGTTTGAAATTTTTTTAAAAATCTATGCTAAAAACTAAAATAACACACAATAAAAGTAAATATAAATTAATAAGGAAAATTAAAGAAAATTAGATTTAAGCTATTTACGTGAGACAGAAAAATGATTAAATTATTAAGTTTCGGAGGTAATGCTTATTAATTGTATTAATTTTGTTTTCAAAAAATTTAATGCGGGCTATAATGGGTTAATATGCGAGAAAAAATATTTCATTCACGGGAAAAATAATTGTTTACTATGCAAAAAATAAATATTATAATATAATGTTTATTTATAATCATGACGACATATTTTAAAAGCAGATATGAAGCAAAATTTTTTTAAGAAATTATTGGAAAATATTCATAATAGCGAACGAATTCTAAAATACTTTGGATGATTTGAGGAAATCTTTGGTACTGAACATTATTTTTGAGTGTTAGCTTGGTACCACGGGTCAAAATATTAGAAAACTTTCCTCGGATTTATCAGGATAGTGCTTTTTAATTTATGAGATAATCTAATTTCTGCAACAACAAACTCGGAACACTAAATGAAAAATATCGTAATATAAATTTATATTTAAAAATGACTTTTAAGGGATAAAGTTGTTTTCAATGGTATTTAAATACAGTACTGGTTTATATTTTTAAAAAAATAATGAACGTGTAACATTTTTAAATGAGGGCAATAAAATACACAAAATATGCACACGTATTTAATCGCATTTGGAATTTATGCCATCGTTTACATTTTAAAATCTTTACAGATATCAGAACACAACAATTACATTCAATTGAAAGAAGGTTCTTGTAAATTTTTTGAATTATTTTCCCTTTTAGAGTTTTTAAAATTTCGTAAAAATTATTCAATACTTGCAAAATTCTTACTATATGAATTCATGGTTAAAATTTTAATCCACTTAATACAATGTTTAAAATAAATTTCTTCCTTAATTCAAAAAATAACTGCTTATCTTGAATTTAAAGCAATATAGTTAAATATTGAAAAAATGTTAAGGCCCGACATATTTGAAATATGGAAAAGATGTTAAAGCATGAAAATTGTGTAACGATTAATACGAGGTTGAAAGTGAAACATTCAATAAAGTTATATTACGAGTATAATGGTGATTCTTGCAGAAAAATGTTGCAAAATCAAATTTTTAAAGTATTGCAAAATGTGTTTGAAGTAAATCAGATTTTTAAATAAAGCCATAATATGATATTTGAAGATGAATATAGTCATAATTTCTTTATCGAAAAATAGTTCTCAATTTGTTATATATTTTTCAAAACATCAGAAGATTATACAAATATTCTAAAGCATAGTGATTAATCTAGGATATTATAATCAATATTTTTCTCACTGTACTGAATAAATTTTCTATGAAATAAGTTGTTTTAATAATAATTATTAATTTATCGCATTTTAGTTCAAATTTCAATGTACTGTTATTTTCAAACTTATTTTGATCATAAATATTTTTTAAATGAAAATTCGAACTAAGAAATTTTTTTTTATCTGTCTTGTAGGATCAAAATAAAGGTTAAAAGAACATTGCTAATTTGTCATGTTAATGTGATTAACATATCCATTAACTAATGGAAGCACTTAAACCTCGTCTTTTTATTCGTTACACGACAACATATATATAGTGCAATACATTAAATAAAACGTCGTTGACAGCACTGCAAATTTGTGTTCTTTTTTTTTTTTTTTTTTTAAATCTTTTCGTTCTTTTCTGGCACAGGATTAAATGAAAAGATTCACCATTAACGTTGAAGTTTGAAAAGAGGAATAGAATTTATTCCCTTTGATCTTTTCGTTGGGAAATTTCGATAAAGAGCTTTTTTTTGGAGAGTTTTTTTCCTTGTTTGTGTTTCTGGACTTTTAAATTCGGTTTAGCTACATTTAAATTTCCAACGAGAAATTAGGTAGAATTATGTTTAATATTTCGTTATTGAAGAGATTTCGACAATGGCATTATTTACAAGTAAAATAGTTTTCGGTATGAATTACAGTGAATTTTTTATGTTACAGTGACTAATCGACAGATATTTATTATTTTCTTTCAAAAAATTATTTCTTTTTTCGCGTTATATATATATATATATATATATATATATATATTTATGTGTGTGTGTGTGTGTGTGTATGTGTGTGTGTATTAAGGTCTCTATGATAACAATAAGTTCTGATTTGAAAATTATATATACATATAAAATTATATATTCTGTACATTATATATATATATATATATATATATATATATATATATATAATGTACAGAATTCATTCTTTCTCTCATACTATTAAGACGGGTTGAATAAAAAAAAATTCTTCTATTCTCATTAGTAATAGAGGAAAGTATTCTAATGATAAGGAGAAGATAACAATAACTATAATCATATTACATATTTGTATTATTGTGCATCTAAATAGAGATGTTAAAATGAAAAATAATATTAATACATTTATGCACGCAGAAGATTAATTATTGTTGCAAATCATATAAAATTACTGCGTGAACAAATAAAAATTGAATACAAAAAAGTTTTCTTATGAAAGAGATTTTTTTGCGAAAGTTAAAATTAATTCAAGAAATCATGTTCACTATTCAAATTTATTTATCTATTAGATTTTATTTTTGGTATGCAGTAAAGTATGATAAATGTATGTAAAATTTCAATACATGTAAGCTAATTGCTTAAGTTTAATACATCTAGTTTAAATGCAGAAATTTCGAATATTTTAATTAAATTTAATATAACAGGTGAGCATTATTTGAATTTTCAGTTATCGTTATTTTATCAAAGCATTTAGATTAACATTCAATTTGAACAGCATTTTATAATAATTTAACCAGGCAAATCGAGAAATGTCTTAGACGTATGTATGGTTGAGTAATTATAGTAATTAATTTAGATTACAATAATTTACTCACAAACAAATAAATAAAAATCAAGGATTTTTTTTATTAATTAAATTACTGCAAAAGTGCTTAACATTCATTGATTTTAAATTAAATCATTTGAATTTGATGCTATATATTTCATGCCAAATAAAACAAATAAATTATTTGAAAAGGAAGAATCAAGTTTTTTTTTGTATTTCTGTTTTCTACATTGAATTAATTTTAAAAAATCTCTTATCCTTGTATATTACTAAAATTTAACTTAATTGTTGTCTATCTTTTCATTATTAAAAGTGCTGTTATCTTAAAAAAGCTCACAAAAACTTCAAAATTTAATTTTGATTTGAATTAATGAAGAAGTACTAAACTCTTATTGCAGCAAAAATATTAATTGAAATTCTATTAGTTATTATAATTAATTTAATTCTATTAGTTAATTACTATTCTTTTTCATGGAGCATTTCACTTCGTAAAGCCTTAAAAATTTTGTGGGATATTGGATGTAATTTAATCTCCTTAGAACTGGAATATAAGAACATGCTATATAATTTTCTTTTCTCTTATTATTATGTTAATTGTACATAAGATTAAATTAATTTTTGTGTTTTTGTGTACCTCTTGTTAAAAATACTTATATAACAAACGTATTTTAGGTAAATTTTATCCTACAAAAATTCAACAAATTCCGAAATTACTCAGCCGTGGATCAATCATAGTTAATAACATTTGAGAGATTTTTTTTTATAAATATTGAATATAATTTTAATATTGCATAACTCGCAAAAGAACTCTGTAAGAATTCTGAAAAATTCATGAAAATAAACTCTAAGAATTTTTTAAAGCTAAATATAACTCAAATATCCATTTAAATTTTTAGACTATAATGATAAGTCAATATTTCAATGCTTAACATTTGCTAATTAAGGTTCTGAACATAAGTATTATGAAAATATGTGTCTTAATTAAAAATAATATTGTAGTATTATTTTTATATTTCGAAATTATAAGATTACTTTTAATTAAAGTTGATTGAGATCATGCTTTCAAAAAAGGGAATATTTTTTTTTATGATATATTATTGTTCACTCTTCTAACAACTATTCAATCAAATTGTTTTTCTTAACTTTTCAACACAATTCAGAATATTGAAATGTAATTTGCTATCTTTAAATCTTAATTTTATGTGTACACACACACACACACACACACACACACACACACACACACACACACACACACACACACACACACACACTCACACAATACACACATACTACACACACACACACACACACAATACACAATATAATAATAATAACACATATATATATTCTTTAAAGAAATTAACTAATTAATTCAATGATAAATCAATTTATTAATATAATTTCAACCATATTTTAATATTTTAACTCAAATTTTTATATCAATTCATGAAATATCAATGAAATCGATTATCGTGTGATAAGTACTAGTATTTTAAAAACAAATTAACAATTTCTAAAACTTTTAAATTGAAATGAACGGATATAAAGCCTTATTAATATTACTCGAAGAAACCTTATCCATGTTACATAATTTAATTATCTATAATTCTTCAGTTTTAAGTTTAAAGTATTTTCTTATTTAATTTTTTCTATGTCTCTAAGACTTTTTCCTTGGCTTTTACAAATTTATGGCATACAAATTTCCAATAGTCAAATATCAAGTCATTTAATTAAATTGAAGTTTTTTGTCAGATTGTAACCAATTTCCTTCTTTCTTTTTGAGAAATTAAAGCTCATCTTAATTGATTTTTAATATGTGATTAAAAAGTACAGAATATCTATCTTAATAACACTTTTAGAATATTTTTTTATTTCAATTTCCGAGTTTTAGGAAGTGTTTGAGAACTACTTGAATTTGAGAATTGTTAATAATACTTAAGAGTTGTGAGTAATTTTAAGTAAATGATGCAATCAATTCGTTTTAATTTTAAGATTAATCAATGAAGTAGGATAAAAAAAAGGTATTTTCTCTATGGAATTTTATGCTTATGAATATTAGTCGTCTTTTTACTGATTGCTTATAAGTAACATATTTAATATGTTTCCATTCCATTTATTCCAAATTTTCCGAATTTCAAAACAAATATTGAGAAAACTAGCACTATATTTATAAGATTTTAGGTTTATTGAAAGGATGAGAGTCATAAAAAAAATATTTCAATTGGGCCCGGAAACAGTATAAAAAAGGATGATATGCAACGAAAGATTTTTTTTAAAAAAGGAGAAAGAAACTGACTAAGATTAAGGGGTGGGTCTGAAAAATTTAAAAAAAAAATTGAATGCTTTAATAAATATGAAGGGATAAGTATGATAAATAGGAAATTTAACTATTTACCAGTAAATACATAACGATTCTTTATATGTTACTTCTTACAAAACATATATATTCAAATATAATTTTAAGTGATTCATAGCAGTTAGGAAGTAGCAGAAAAATGTATATTTATTAAGTTTATTTTGTAATTTATTCAAGTGAATTGTCTGCAGAGTTCCAAAACGTGATAGATAATTATGTTTGAAGGACTATGTTTAATTAATTGTGCTCTATTGGGTTTAAAAACACTAACAGTATATATTTATATTTTAAGAGAGAGGGTAAAGAGAAATAAATGGAAAATAAAGCGATCCCTCAGAAGGGAAAAAAAGGAATGTGATCTCCTAATTGGAATAAATATATATTTATGCCTTTATATATAGATATATATTTTCAATAAAATGTTTTAAGATTTTATGCATAATTTACTCAGGAGCGTTTCTTGAAAATGTGTTTGTTTGTTTCAAACAGGAAAAAATTATATTTGATGTTATGCATACAGCGGAAACAATTGTTTTATGAATTTGTAAGCTTCCGGAATTTCAATATTGATAGTGTTTATTAGGATTTTTCGATTTATAACACGTAGTTACGATGGTAACCGTGGAGAAATTTTGTACTTATTGATTTTTCATTCAGTGTTAAATTCAAGAATTTCGAGACTTTGGTCGAGGTTTGGATAAATATTCGCATTGCGAATCTGTCTACGCATTAAGACAACTCGATATTATGTATTAAAAGTTATGTTCTTATTTCATTTCTAAACAGTTAGAAAATGTTACGACGAGCAATAAAAGAATCACAGGCATAGCCTTCAAATATTACATTGAAAGAGGACTCTAGTCATAATAAAAATATTCAAAATAAAATGGTGGAACTTTTTAGGTTTTCTCGGGGAAATTGCTTTTAAAATTCTATAACTTAGTATATACTCTTAATTTTATTGTTTGAATGAAGTAACAAAAATTAAATGCTATAAGATGAGTAATGGGTTTCTCTAAAGCCTATATTTTGTAAGTTATTCAAAATTTCGCTGCACTTACTAAAAGAAAAAATATAATAATTTTTTAAAGAAAATTTAATATATTGTTTTATTATAAAACTAAATATTGCATTATTTTCTATGGATGTTGCATTTCTTAGATAGATTCATTCATTTATAATCTAAGTCCTTCATATGTAAAATTTTCTATAATTTGTAATTTTCTATAATACACAAATAATAAAAAAATTACAACTTTGAAAATTTTATTTAAAATTTTATGAATCAATAGATGCTTTAAAACGACTATTGATGAAGGACACACACACCCATATATATGTAGCGTAATATACAGGGGACCCTTAAAGACTTGTTTGTAAATTTATTATTCAAAAATAACGAATTTGAAATAAATTGTTTTTATGCTAACATAACGCAGAAAAAAAAAATTAAGAACTTACATTTAAACAAATGCTCAAAATATGTGTCCCTTTTTTTGAGGCAAAGCTGAACTCTTTTGCACTAATTACGAGAAGTGCATTTCAAAATGCTGCGAGTGATTTCTTGCATATTTTGAATAATGGTAATTTTCAGATCATCTATTGTTAGGGATTATTTTCATGAACTTGGTTCTTTAAATATCCTCTCAGAAAAAAAAGTTGAGACCAGGGTAATGAGGTAGCTAAAGGCTTCCTAAGATGAATCGAAAGTAAAAAAAAAAAATTGAAGTATGACCCTGGTTTCATCATTAATGGTTTAGTGCACTGTCTTCTTTGAATCGAGAACCTTGTTCCCTAGATCTGAGAATTCTCTAATTTTTTTTTCTGTGGGGATATTTAAAGAACAAAGTTTATATGAAGATAATAATAATCTCCTACCAATAGATGCTCCGAAAATTGCCTTTACTTAAAATGTACGAGAAGTCACTCCTAATATCTTGAAACGCGCTTCTTAAAATTTGTTCAAACGAGTTCAGCTTTGCTTCCGAGAAAGGGGCGGATATTTTGAACATATGTTGTAAGTGTGTTAATTCTTAATTATAATGTTAGAAGTGCTTTTCATCTTTAGCGTAAAAATAATTGTTTCAAATTGGTTTTTGAATTATTAATTTACGAATTGTCAGTACTGAAACTTTTAGTTTTGGTTTGATTCTATTAACATCATATTAGAAGCGACACGAGGGCTATTGACGACGGACCTCGTAATTTGGAACTTTTAAGATATCAAGTAGTTTAACGTTATTCTAGAATTTCACATTACAAGATTCTTTTAAATCTGCTAAATGAATAGTATCATTAAAATTATAAGAACACACAAAACACTTAATGATACATTAATTCAACATAAACTTTGCCTTAATGATCGAATTTTCAAAATTTAAATTTTTTAATTGTTATGCTAAATAGCACAATATAAGGAACATAGTTGATTCCCATTAATTTCTTCTTTTAATAAATATATCGCCACTACTTACCTACCTCAGAAATAAAATATTTTATTTCCTGGTTCCTCAATTTATAAAATATCTTTTTAATTTACGAAAATTTTCTTTTCGTTTCTAAATTCTTTTTTTAGACATTTTGACGATTTCCGTATCATAAGTAAACACGAATAAAATCTTTTCCTGTTCGTCGATACAGTTAGGTAATATATTTTTATGGTTATGGAAGTCAAAAAAACACATTTAAAGAAACGATGAGACTCAATCGATTTAGTGCGTTCTATTTTTGGCAAGAACTTGCCATAAATTCGAAATTCAAACTCTAGAAAAAGGAGAACTCCATCATTTTAAATTCAAACGTAAGTGGGAAATCTTCCAACTAAAATTTATTCAGTTATTTCTACCAGCTCGTTACCTAGCAACGGGCTCTTATGACGTTAATATTACTTTTTTTTTTCTTACTAGATGCGCTTCCCAAAGGAAATCTTGTTCCTTTGAAATTCCCAAGCACATCTTACCAACATTATTTTTTGAGCTTTGTAGCTTTTTTATAATGGAAAAAGAACAATGAAACAAAAAATTATTTGTCTGAATTTTGTTGTTAAATATATATTTTGTATGTATAAAAAGGGCAATGTTTTCTCCCCATTTTAAGTAAAACGTCTTTAAATTGATTCCTTTTAGTATAACGAAATAAAAAAGCGTTTAATATATCCAACAATGTTTGCCATTTTTGGGAAGAAATGTAATATTTTGAAATTCTTTGAATTTTTTTTTATTAACATTCATCATTCTAGCATTATTTAAACCTCTTTCTCTCTCTATTCCTGTATTAACTATTTTTCATTATTTTTAAGGAAATATTCAGAAAAAAAGTTTGCTTTTTAAATAATACATATAAAAATAAACAGCTTAATGCATAACAGAATTTACTGTCCCATTACTGGTTGTATAAAAATATTTACTTTCTCGAGTTCTTTCCAAAAAAGATGATACATTCATAATGAACGTTTTACATTCAATGAATTTTGTATTTGATCAACAAAGTGTATATATAATTAGTGATGTTTAACATATTTTATCAGACCTTGACTTTAATTATTCAATGATTAGTAAACAGCTGAAGTTGAACAAACAACTTCGGCTTTAGTTTTTGTGTGTGTGATTTGGTTTAAATTAATTGCATTCTAAAGTTATGAAATATTTGTTGGCGATGTGAATATAATGACATCTAACTGGTATCCAACTCTTCTAACTTCCACATTACGCCACTTTAGAGCTTTAAAAGCTTAATTAAATTTAACGGGAAACTACCCATTATTCATCAAGGGTTTTTAGTGGAACAAGGACATGATTATAACGATCTTTTGAAGAACTCATAACTTGATTCGAGCATCTTGAACCTTGATCATTAGGTTACCACCTAATGATCAAGATGTATATTATATATATATATATATATATATATATATATATATATATATATATATATATATATATATATATATATATATATATATATATATATATATATATATATATATATATAGCCGTTAATTTAATTACCGAAAAACCATTTATAAATAAAAAAAAGTTATGAAATAAGAAATCTTTGACTTTTGCTTAAGTATAAACGTTTTAAGAACTGTTATTTAACTTACCTAACATCTCATAGGATTTCATTTCAGAAAAAAAAACACTTGACAGGCTTTATACTTATTAAAAATATTAAATCAGAAAACATTAGGCTATATTCTAAAGTATCATTCTTTAAACGATACATTTGCTCAGAAGAACAATACGTGAAGTTAATCATCATAACGTATTCGTAAGAGAAGGTAGATCAAATCTTCGAGTTTTAGGAGATTAAACAAAAATATATTTTGTTTGATGAAAAACATAAGTTACATACGTATAATTATATGTAACATAATCTGTATATCATCTTTCCCAAGCCCGTTTCAAAACGTTTCATGGATATGATTAGTTAGACCTTCTTTTATTTAATAGATGATTGACATTTTCTGATGAGGCAATTTTTTTTTTTAAGAAAATGTCTGCTTATTTTAAATTCCCTTTTAAATGTCTGTCTATTGTGAATATCTTTCGAAATTTTCCTTTTTATAGCGTTTGAATTTCTGTTTCTTTTATATACCTTTTTATAAAAATTATAATTATTAATTAAAATGAAAGTCTTTTGAATTTTTGTAGAAGTACGAACTGTGGAACTTTATTGTAAAATAAAGATTTTTAATATTTGCAACAAATATTTATAAGATAAAATATTTTCCATTTCATATGGATTGTATAGGATAACGTGTAATGTCCCAATAGTATCTCTGTTACAGCTCTTTCCGCTAAATAATAAAACAATAACAGGTCTTGAATGTAGGACTAAGTTAAACGTTTTAATAATCTTTGGGCTTCTAAAGTCTATAATGTCAGAAAATGTTAAATGAAGTTAACTAGAATTATACTTTTTTTTGAAAATTGATTTGTATTGCAAAATTAAAATAGATCTATTACTTAATTCGGCCTGATTTCGACATTTTCAATTTATATATTAAGAAAATTCTTTTTGAAAAATAGATGATATTTTATTATTGAATATATCAACACTTTTTATAAGAATTTCCTTAGGTAGTGAAAAAGCGATGTCTTTTTTATATGTTCTTCTAAAAAATCAAAATTTACAATCAAATCAAGACAAATCAAAATTATTGTTTCTTTTTAATGGAACACCTTTAAATTACAAGACAGATGTATATTTTTCAAATTGCGTATTTGAAGTATAAATATTTAATTAAATTTTAGGCATACATTGGGAAATAACATTATCTTTACTTTACTCGATCCTTTCACGCAAAAGTTTTTTAAACAGATTTAAATTTGAGGATGACTTTTTTGTCTTACAAAATCAATTGGTGTGATGCAAGCAAAAAAAAAAAAAAAAAAAAAAAAAAAGTGAAATTAGCATTGCTAATTTCAATACAAGATTTTCTGTTAAGTTCTTCGGTTAATTTCAGTAACATTTTTTTTTGGTTAAGTTCTTCAAAAAAATTGAATTATTCAAAATGAATGTTATTTAACCTAACGTAAGCGTTCTTCTGAGTTCCAAGCTCCACAAAAGCAAATACTGTCAAGACAAGACAATACCATCTGCAAATTCTTAATGTCTTTTTATTTTCATTGGCAAAAAACACTCTAAAGTACAAAAACATTGTCGAGCTAGCAACAACAGCAACAACAACAAAAAAGAATAAAAACAGACGATACTGCCATAAAAATCAATATATTTAAAAATAAGAGCAAACAATGAATTCTTAAAGTAGACAATAACATTCTATTCGGATATTAAAATAAAAGCAGACGATAAAATATCAAATTAAATATATCTTAGCAAGATAAATATAACTTAAGCGCACTATATGTAATTATTATAATCAAAATTTATTATAATATCATTCTTGTGAACCTAACAACCTGTATCCTTTATTTTATGCCTACGTAATTTTGTTGACGCAATTTTCTCAAAACAGCTTCTCAGCACATGTTAAAAAGTTATAAGTAATAATGGTTATTTCACGTTAAAATATAATTATCTTCTTGATGTAAGGAAATAAAAAAGTGGTGTTCAAACCTTAAAAATTTCTTCAAATGTTCTAAACAAAAAATTATTTCCACTTTATACAAAAAGTATGAATAGGAGGTTTGCTATAGTTTCTGTTACTTCATTTAATACGAATTTGTTATGTTACATAGATTCTACTTCTAGTAGAAAGCCCACGTTCATTTGGTGAAGAAG
The DNA here is from genome assembly GCA_019974015.1 of Nephila pilipes. Lineage (NCBI taxonomy): Eukaryota > Metazoa > Arthropoda > Arachnida > Araneae > Nephilidae > Nephila > Nephila pilipes. The sequence goes on along the minus strand of BMAW01120808.1, from coordinate 760,955 downwards.
GTTTTGATAACATGCTAATAGTTACTAAAATAAACTGCATTTTCTTGTTTCAGATGTAATGCTGTTCTTAGATGCAGTCACAAGAAAAGATATAATTACAGTTCATCTTTTTGTTACTGATGCGGATTCAATTTGGAGCTTGTTAAATCTGGATCTAGAAGTAACTGTTGCCTTGCAAATCACTTTTGTCAAAATTAGCATTTACTTTCCACTTTTACCACATTCCTTTTTATTCTTTCTTCAAGTAGAAAAATATTTTTATCGTTTCTATTAAGTTGAGAATTTTGCAAATGAATAGATTGAAAAAGAAATATATATTTAGTTCTTAATTTATATCCCTTGAATACTAAGCTTTCCAAAATTTGGACTAAATTAATCTTTTGATTAAATTATCAAATATATAATGGCAAATTTCAAATAGACTTGTATTTCGAAAAACTTCACAATAGTTAAATAAATAAAAAAAAATTGTAAAATATATAATTTTAGAACTTTGCAAAAATGTGTTCTGTGTCATATTTTAACTATTAATTTATTTTAAATCTATTATATAATGAGGAAAAAAAAAATTTTTTCCAAATTTCTTTCGCGAATTAAATTTAAAATCATTCTCCTAGCTTTCATTCATGAAACGAAAAAAGGATTTTAATTCGTTTCATTCAAATCTGAACAAATAATTTTAAGAAATGTGAAATCGTTTTGTAAAAAAAAGTGGGGGGAAGGCATTTGACACTTTACTTGTAATCTCTTTTACAACGATCTGAATCACTCATGTTACAGAGACCATGGAAATGATAAACTTGGTCTCAGTTTTCACTTTCATTAATAAGGTTTCTGTGTTTTCGCTATTTTTACCGGTTTTAATAATTTCTGGATCATTAGGTCAAGGCTTCACGTCAGCCATCTTGTTTCCCAGCAATTTGTTTGCACCTTTGACATGTGCGTGTAGGGAGTGTCTGGTTTGTGCTACACTAAAGAATAAAATAAATTCTTACGAAATGCATGAGAATGGAGATTTAGATTTGACTTGCTGATAAGACATCAAAAAATAAATAAATAAAAATGTCAAAAAAGAAAAATACGAATAAAATTACAGAAAATATGAAACTAGATTTGTGTGTTTGAGTGTGTATGAAATACGTAAAAAGTTATCAAAAAGAGTTTGCAATTTCTACCAAAAATACATTTAAAACGTGGATAAGTTTAAGTTATTAAATTTTAAACTAAAAATTGATTGAAAATTTAAATTATTATATAACAAATCATTTTACCATTTACTTTAATTTTTTAATAATATTTCTAATAATTTTTAAGAAATTCTGATAAGCTTAGTTACTGTACTTAAAATATAAAGGAATAATTTTATGTTTAGCAATTTTAATTGTGATAAAACATCGCTTAAAATTTCTTAGAAAATTTTCATACAAATATACTGTTACGTGTTTTTTCGAAATAAATTCTCAACATATGAATCAATAACAATCCTTTTAGTAAAAGTAAAAATTAATTTTAAAAACATATCTAAATCGTATTATATATATCCAAAAAAATAGCCGGAAATAAAATAGTTCCATTATTTTTTTTAAAGTATAATTCATTTTCATTAATTGGGTAGCTAACAGTTAAAATTCTAAAGCATATGAAATATTGTTTTACAGCTTACAGTTCTTCCAAAGTTGACTTAAATGTTATGAAAGGTTTCAAGACATTATTTTGTTTTTTTCAGAAAACTTTTTCTTTTTACAAAAATATATTATTTGTTCTGATTATTTTAAAACGCAGCTTATTTAATAACACATTTAAACAAACTTAAAAAATGGATTGATTTGTGAATAATATAAGAGTATGTATAAAATCAGATTTTAAAAAAGATAGTTTTCTTCCGAAAATAATTTACCATAAGTGCAATCAACAAGTTAAAATAACAGCAAAGATTTTAAAGCTTTGTAAGTCCATTAAGTGTGTGTATGTGTGGGGGAAGAACCCGGGATATTTAGATGCAATATTAAACTATAAACATCTTTGGTTTACAGTTATATTTGATCTAAAAGAAATTTTTAAAAAAATTATATACCGTTGTGATCTTGGCTAACTGCAGTTTTCTTTTTTTTTCCTTATATAAGAATGATTAATTGAAAAATTGCTATTTTTATGAACATATCAATTTCAATGAACTTATTATTCTTATGAGAAGAATTTTGATAAATATTAATCTTCTCCTAAGCCACATGACCATATTAAAGTTTGTTATAAATTGAGTTCAGAAATAATGATGCAAATTAAATTAAAATATTTTGACTATAGCTGAAGTTAGTTTATTCTCGTTTCATAATTTTACTACTGCTGTATGTGCTCGCTATAAGCAAACACATTTTACATTCTTTTATTGCTATTATAATAGCGTTTTAAACTTGTATCTTGGAGATTTTATTTTTACTTAATCTATAAGTTTCAATACATTAAAGAATAGATCTTTTTTCCATCACTTCAATCATTGTCATCTCAGCTTTATGGAGATTACAGAACTTTTGACGGAAATGGGCTAATAGCTTTTTCTGGTAACATGAAAAAGTGCTTTTAGTACTTTATTCTATTGATACATACTAGCGATGTCCATTGGTACTTACTATTAATCGTCTTAAATAACTGCTGGCGAAGGTTTTCTTTTGGTAGTAGCCGTTATACTATATGAGGCATAATATTTCCCTCATGGAGCATTTCGTAACTCAATCTCTTACAAGTGTTTTTTAATAAAAAAAATTAAATTGTTTTAGGAACATCAAGATTTTCCTTTACAAAATTCTTCTCCCAATATATTCATGTAATAAAAGGAGTTAAACTTTTAACCCTCTTGTTCAATAATATACTGTCAAATCATTTTCCTGAATGCTGCACATTAGTTATTATTTAAAATTTGAAAATTATATATATATATAATTTTAAAAAAATTTTGTTCGCATTTTTAAAAACTAGATTTTCATAATATTAGCAGGAGTTTTATTCATCAAAACTTTAAATTTTTTTAAAATTCTATCGATTTCGCAAGAAATGAACAAAAGATACCAAGTAAAAAATATTTGAAAGTAATTCATAGTATTTATTTTAGAACTTCTATTACTTAAATCAGCAGTTTTTAAGACATAAAATAAGTTTATAGCACAATATGATGAGTTTTTATTTATAAATTGTAAAGTAGATAAATTATTGGAAATGTGTCAAAAACTCTTAGACTACTAACGATGTCTACTATAAATATAATCAAACAAAAGAGGCAGTTTTTAAAAGTATTTTTGAGACATTACAATTATGTTATTACTCTTTTATTATATAATTCTTATAAAAGCTGATTAAACGTATTAAAAACAATTTAGAGCATTCTTTTAGTTAATATATTATTGTATATTTCTTTCATCTAATGTGTTACATAAAAATGAATACCTCTTCAGATATGAAAGTGCTCTAACATAAATATAACATCAAAATTTAATAATGTCTGGAGAACAGCATATTTAAATGTAGAACTCCTTTTGTAATGAGCTGGCGTCGTTATTAATATTAAGAGCCATGGAGACGCAGTAATAATCAGCCCAAAATATCGTTAACTTTTTTATTCAGAACTTTAGAACGAGCTCCATCAAAGTAAACTAATCACGTGAAGCGTTCTTTTAATCTCGTTCTTAACCAAGTATCATTATACAGAATTTTGCTTATCAAATAACTTAATCAAAACAGTAGGCTTGATTTAACTAGATCTGATTCCAGTACGTTTATAGCCACGGGATTCGAGACAAATATAACTCATAGAATATCGTCTATCAGTTGCTCGCACCAATACAATCTGCCTTTCAATCTCACAAATTCCTATATCTCCTCTATTTTCTAATATCTATTTATAACCTCCAATCTCTCATCTCGCTACAATGTCCAATCTCTATATCTCTCATTCACAATTGTACTTACATCTTAATACTAATTTACATAAGCCATGGTTCTTTCTTAGGTCAAAGTTCTGATTTTAAACATTGCAGTAAAGTAGCCTTAGAGATTAGAGAAATGTACTTGAGAACCTGTTAAATGTTTACTGTAAATAAATAAATTTTTCAATTAAAAATAAATTTAATATTTTCTCTTTTACTCTTTAAGGGGGACCCAAATTGTTAAAATCGTTAATTTTATTGATGTATCATGATATATAGTGTAAAAATTATTTTTAACATGTGTTTATTTTGTCCTCAAACTATATTTTAAAATGTACTCATACATTTGTAATTCATAAAAATATCGTCGTTTTATTTATTTATATTAAAATTATTCTATATAATTTAAAATTTAAAATGCTTGCGTTAATTTTTTAGTTATATTTAAACATAAATAGCTAATTTGATTCTGGGCTTTTAACTAAATTATTCAAAGATAAGACAAAAGTATAATATCTTAGCAATATATAATAATTTTCTGAAAAAAGCACTTCAAATACCTAATCAGCTAGAAAATTTTGAAAAAAATTATGAAATTAAACAAAAAAATGTTTGAGTTCTTTTTTATAACACAGTTTTAAAGTTGAGTGGTTATGAAGCAAAATTTAAATTGTAAGAAGAATTTTGTGGGAAAAAAACTTAAGAAAGATGAATGTAATTAATATGAAGAGCTATTTAAAGATTTAATCCTTTTAATATAAAAAAATGAACCGTGATTGAAAATTGGTTGATTTGCATAATATTTTGTTGCTGATGATAGATAATCTGTTTATAGTGTTTTTAATCAATTTTTTTTATGTATTTTTTGGTCTTTTTTATACATACCATGTTCTCTTAAAACAAAACTGATCATTAATTTTATATATTAAAGAGAAAATCTTCCTATTTATTACATGTTTATAATAACTTAAAATATAGTATGATAAGCAAGTATATATATCATAATCATATTCGAAGATAAATTTAATGAATTTAATTCAAAGCAGACTATTGATTGAAAGCGACTACGCAACCAATAGATTACTATCAATGATTTCCTTGCTTAACATTGACTCATCCTCATCCCGTTTAGAAAGGGGCTCGTGTCCTTATGATTCACTCTCCACTCTTTTTAATTTTGTCCAAGAGGATAGAGAGGAAAACGTCCTATTGGCTACGTTTTCCTGCATCTAATAATCGAATCAAGAACAAAACACGGTTTGATGAATCACGTACTGAAAACAGACGATTTTAAATTCACCCTCCCACGGAGGGGATCTCACGGCAATTAGTTTGGAAGAGAGGAAGGGAGGAAAATGACTCACTTTGGATCATTTTCCCATGCAGGAGAGCAGAAGATTAGGATGGAGGATTTGGATGGTTGGAATTGCAGTGAAATGTCTATGGAAAAGCCTTTCTGTTAAGGGATTATGCTCGCTTTTTCCATAGAAGGAATGGATGCAGCAATTCTTGTGAAAATGTTTCTATTAATCAAATATGTTTCTCAACATGCATAATTTTAGGGAACCGATTGTGATTGAATAGAATATTATAAAATATTTATTAGACAATCTTTATAAAATCCTGTAATCTCCTGAAGAAAGTTTTCTTAAGAATGGAATTTAGTTCTAATGAAAATTGTCAGTATATTATATTTATTAAATGATATTATTGTTTTAAAGCTATTAAAATTATTTAGAAATTAAGAAGAATATGAATCAATAAAATATTTTATAAAATATATATACATCTATAAGATTACTTAATTTAATTAGAAAATTTAATACATTTTAAAATCAAATAAAAATGATGAGTAATGAGAACTTGATAATAAATAATAAGTAAACATTTATTGTTCAATATTTCAAAAATATAAGGTCTAGACAATACTGTATTAGATTTTTAAAAAATATATTTAGTTTCGAATACGCCGACTTAGTTTCACTCGCTTTTCTACTGACTTTTCCTTAAAAATATGAATTCTTCCACTGAAGGTAACAATATATAACGTTGCCGAACATGTATAATTATATAAAATCGTTAATGTTGCGTGATCAACTTGAACAGCACGTAGATATGAAGCTCTTTTTTTCAGTACAGCGCATAGATATGGAACACTCGTATTAATGAATACTGAGAGAGTTATGGAAGACCCTATTTCTACAAAATATTTTAATAGTTAGTTAATATGAATGCACTCAACAGCAATTATTTTTACATAAAAGGGAATTAAATAACTTGAATTACATTGTAGCATTGAGACCATATTTTTATGCATCCGTAACTTACGATGCCATTTTTTGCGAACGAAATTTCGATAAAATATCTGTTCGATTTTCACTGTTAAGTTTCTTTTTCTTTTAAAAACTTTTTTTTTCATGGAAATAGATTATATTTAAATTGAATAGCAAAATTTTCTATAACTGCTTGCTTAATACATCCTAATTATTACTTATACAATTTATAAAAAAATGATTTTATGAGGTTAATTAGTTTCATAAATTTAAATTTTATCTCCCTTTTTCGCAGAGATCGAAACTTATTTAACAGGCAAACTTTTTCAGACTAGGAAAAGCATATTATTGGATGTTTTAAGGGTTTATCTAAATAAATTGAAAAATTTTAATTCCTATTTTATTTTTTTATAAAATGTAAGGGACAAACTTATTTCATAATTTGTTAAAGAACATTTTGTAAAGAAGCATTGAAGGTAATCGAATGTATAATAAAAAATGAATATTTATTTCTGGAGCACAGAAAGTTTATCTATACATTAATTATAATTTAAAAAGCAGTAATTACACACATTATTGATAAGAGGATGTAATAAACATACTTTTATGCATATTTTTGCATTTATTTATTGCAGAGTAAGTTTTAAATAAAATCATCACTAAAACATTATTTTTATTACAAGTTTTTTTTTAAATCAAAGTGTTTGGTATTACTAAAAAAGGAAGAATTTACTTGAAAAAAAGAATCAGATAATGAATTATGGAGAAAAATATTTACGATTTTTATGTGTTTGAACAAGATTTAAATTTTAGTGAAAAAAAGTCAATATTTGATTTATTTTTTTGTTACACATAAATATCGAATTTTGATAGGGAAAATGATACACATATATCCAAATTTAAACTTCTGAACATATACATAATGCAAAAACCATAGTTTTACGAAATTTATGGTAAAATATATCACATATGTAGATTAAGTCGTCTGGAGTAATAGATTATTTAGAGTTAAAATATTTTAATTAACTTTCAATACATTAAAAACATTAGGAACGTTTTTAAATTAAATAAATTTATTTTCTTTAAATTCTTGATATTTCCACTGTGAATAATAAACATTTTAAAGTTAGATTTTGTTCTATTTAAATTTACAAATAAAAGCTTTATTTAATGATAATAATTTTCAGAAAAGTCTTAAATTGAAATTTATATATTATTTTATAATTTTAATAAATAAATTTCTATTATATCTTCAAACTAATACATCTACAATTATAATTAAGTAAATTTTAAATTATTTTCAATCTTTTATTAAAAATATTTATTAAACTGAATACAAAAATACCAATATCTCAAAAATAAAGTCCAAGAAGAATTTTTGAAGTTTATTCTATTTTTAACTAAATGAATGTATAATCATTTTAATTTTTTAAATATTCTTTTTTAATGGAACTAAATGGGACTTAGCGTAATATTGAAAGTAAAAACATGCTGCAAGAATACATTTTCAACAAACATCTTAAAATTTATATAAAACATGTTATGCATACAACAACTCACCTCTTCTTTTGAATTATATAATATATGATGTAGGATATAATTTAATTTATGAATACAAATTTTCTTTTTTCTTTTTGTGCTGTACGTGAAAAAACTAGTACAAATGCAATTGTAGTAACACCGAAATGTTTTAGTTTTATATAAATAAGAAATGTAATGTAGCTTCAAAGCAATTTTTATTTCTCTTAACTATATTTCAACTTTAGTGCACATTATTTCACTCTTAGTTTAGTGATCTCTAGTTCTATTTAGCCGAATTAATTCATCTGATATAGATTCTAATGAAAAAATATGACAAAAGTCGCATTGAAGAATTATAAATATTCCTAAAATTAACCAATTAATTTCGACTTAAATTTTTCAAATTAAATTCTTAGTTCTGTTTTCTTCCGTGTATTAGGAGGGAGGGGATTAAGCTTTTTTTTTTTTTTTTTTAATTTTCAAGAATTAATTCAAAATAATTATATATTCTATAGTTATTTCAAGTTAAGAGAGAGAATTACATTAATAAATATCATTCATTTTGAATAAATAATTTTAATATACGTAAGGGCTAAAATTCTTTCCAAAAATATTGTCTAATAATTTAGAGCACCGTTTCATTCATTTAAAGTTTTTGAAAAAGTAATCTAAAAATTACTTATTTCGAAATCATTTATATTCTCCAAACATGAAATACAATCATAGAATAAAAGAAAAGAGAACAAAAGATTCCAAACAACTACAAGCTTCCCGGGAAAGCAATTACTTAAAAGCGCCTGTAAATCCAGCTACCTCCCACTGCAGCTATTCACCTAATTTTTTTTTCTTTAGTCGATAAAAATGTAATCTAATGATTTGAATAAGTCTTACCTTTAGAAGAAACTTCTTTTCCCACGAATATGTAGATAAAATTCACTCACGCTGAAAAAAATTTCAAAACTCGATTTATTTCATAAAAATTCTTTTTGTATAGTATATCGAATGTGAACTGCGAGACCCGGAGAAAGATGCTCACTATATGTGTGCAGTCGTTGGCTTCTACAGAAGAGGATACGGAGCGTGATAACCATGACGTCATCGCGCAGTGTCCCTGCGCAGAGCTTTAAAAATGAACCTCGTTGAAGCTATCACAACAAGAAAGGTAAGAATTGTCACGCTTCAAGGGCTTATAGGCTTCTTGGACATAAGTTGAAGAAACTGCACAGAGTTATTTTTTGTGTGCTTTGCGGATGACCGAGCAAAATAGTCTTTAGAATCAGATCATTCGAATATTTTGCATTTATTTCGTTTAGAATTTTTTTTTTTTTGATTAGAATAAATGTGATTTGACTAAAAAAATAAATTGCAAAAAGACATGCATTTGGGAATGCTCTTTGCTAAAAGAAAGAGAGGAATTTGAATTTTTGAATTAATGGGTTGGATTCGATGATTTACAAAGTTTGTAACGAAATGCAAAGCTTTCGTTTTGCATTTCTGAGCCCAAAATCATTCAACGATAAAAGTTTTGATCCTTTATATATATTTTTTCTACTCTTGCAATACGTTTTTTGTTTGAAAAAGTAAAAATGAATATGATATTTATTTTGGATTATTTTTACTATTGCTTACAATGGAAAATATAAAGATTTCATTTTGCAGAATTCTATAAATATGCTTTTCATACGAATATTACTTTAAACTATAACAAGAATACTATATCAACTAAATATGTGCAATAAGTAAGTGTAAAATAAAAAATTACAATAAACATACACACACAAACACTCTCGTTCATTGAACTTAAGGATAAAATAGTATATTGAATTTAAAAGAGATTTTGTAGGTAGAATTGTATAAAACTATCCTATGAACAAATAAAATTAACAACAGACTCATTAAGATGATTATATATTTGTAAAAATTTAATAACTAGAGGGGCAAAGAGCATACTTTTGGAAATGCTCTTTGCTAAAAAGAAAGAGTGGAATTAGAATTTCTGGGTTGGATTCTTTGATTTATAAAGTTTTAGATGAAATGCAAAGCTTTTTATTTTAATTGTAAAATCAGTTATATTCACGTTTGTAATAAGTTATATTCACGTTTGTAATAAGTTATATTCAAATAAGAATATCTGTATGGTAAAGTGAAATGAATTGCTATTAAGTTAATCAGCGAGCTTTCATGAATCCAAAAACGTGTTATTAATAGTCAGATAAATGGAAAGGATGAATGAAGACAAATGAAGGAATCACAGTTTTTAAGCAATAATTTTGCAACAGGTTATTAATAGTTCGTTATGATAGTCACTTTAGTGCTTCATAGAGGAATACGTAGATGCGGTGTTTTCTGCAAGATTGCACATACAAAATCAAAATAAATAATATACATTCTCGTTTTCTGATTCAAGAATTTTTAATATTTTTCAAAATTGTAATAAAATTTGTATAATATTTCGTGAGATGCGATTAATTAATTCGAGATGGATTAAATCATATGAAATAAAGAAATAAAAATATCCATAAGCTAAATCTGATACTGTATGTGTGTGAGTAATCACACACACATTACCGGTTCTTTTTTAAATTAATGAACATACATTTAAAAACTACCTTTGAAATTTCTTAGCATGAAATATATTATTATTAGGACCAATGCTATAAGAATATAATCCATGCCAATTTTATATAACTTGCTTACGAATAAACTTTTTTTATTTTATACTCAAAGTTCATTTACTTTAGATGAACTGAAATAAAATTCATATTTAAAGATAAAATATTTTTAACTTATTGATTGATGTGTTACTTATGAGAATGCAAAAATGGTTAAATAAAACATTTTCTTATAACTATTGTCATTTTTATTTCTTTACTCTTCAATCATTTCTTTCTTTATCTGTTTATCATCGGTATATTCTTCAGGAAGAAAAAGCGTCATATAGTTTTGATATAACATGATGGCATTCTTTTCAATTTTAAATTATTGTTTACATTTATGATGTTTTCGGGACTTTAAACTTGTGATAAAACCAAATTTGGAGAATTTCTTGTCCTTCCATTAAAATCTGGATTTTTTCTTTCAACAAGTTTAGTTTAGTTTTTATTAACGTCGCACTAGAAGCAACACGAGGGCTATTGGCAGAATACCCAAGGGGACCGAGCTCACCCAAAGGGTTTAGAGCTGCAAACCGGACCCCCGGGAAACAATCACCCCCGCACTCAGCATTTATTGACAAAATAACATAAGATTTACATAATTTTGAAATAAAGGTTAAACAAAATGTACAAGGCATTTGCACAACAAAAAATATATATGACAGAAACAGTTGAAATTTTCTATTTTTTTTTCTGAGGGCTACTGGCGATGGACCTCGTAATTTTGAGCCATAGTCAAGTGACGAGGACAACACCTGAGCTGGCACCCCCTCTCCTAACATCCACACCACGCCAACGGGAGGACTTTGGGTCCGAATAGATTTAACGTGCATCAGCCCCGGCTACACGGCGGGTCTTTGGCGGCCAAGGATCGAACCCGCGACTGAACGAAAACCACCGGTAGCGAGTCCACGACCTTGACCTCTAGGCTACTGCGGCCCTTTCTTTCAACAACGCGGTAAATGTTAAATTGAAGCCAGTTTACAAACGAGAAACATCTGATAAATTACTTACTTTTTATAAATTTTGTTGATTTCATTGTGCATTTACATTCTTATTCTGTCAGGAAAACTTCAATGTTAGTAGTGTATCAGTTAAAAATATTTCTTATTAACGAACATGAACATGCATGTCAAATTCAGCAAGTCCTCAAAATTCTTGTTTATTGTTTGATATAAAAGCTAAGAGATCGGAGTAGCAAATCAGGTGTTGCCCTTGTCACTTAATGTGATTTACAGTTCTGAGGTCAGTATCATTGCTTCTCAAGAGCCAGTTTGATGTACTATAAATATATATTAATTTTAAAACTCTACAATAAATTAATTAATAATATTTTCATTAGATTTGAATTAAGAACGGTATTAAATGTTCTTAACTCGAATCTGATGAAAATATCATTAATGATTAATTGTTACATCTTATCGTTATTTTAATCAGAACTTTTAGAATCTCTATATTTTCCTTGAATATAGTTCAATTTTTTTGCTTAATTTTAGTGAAAAATATATGCTTCAAATGCTTTATTTCCCCCTCATTCATATTTTCCTCTCATATATATATATATATATATTCCTCTGTTTGACTTAACCATTTCCAGTTTTATACCTAATTGTGATAGACTGTTCTATAAGTCTGCTTTAGTACAATGTAAATGATGGAAAAAAGTAATCACATTAGATTTATGCATAAATTACCTGTTAACATGAAAATCTGGGTTTGATAATTTATGACAACTTCAAAAATAATACAGAAATTCTTGAAATCATTTAAAAAATTTGTATGTGTTCGAAGTATCCATATTTTATTGTTACAAAATTGAATTTTCGAGTTCAATAAGGAAAATAACTACTGATTTGGAAGCACTTATATCAATGTAAAAATGAACTCAAAACTTAAATAGCTTTAAGGAATACGGAATACTTGATTTTTTTTCATTTCTTAATAAATTGAACTTTTATAAGCTCAAATGTCTGCTGCAGCCTAGTGATTATGGCAGCGGACTCTCTCTCTCTCTCTCTCTCTCTCTCTATATATATATATATATATACATATAAGAAAAGTGCTGGAACTGAAAGAAGCAGTTTTAAATTAATAAAGGTGATCCCAAAAGCCTAATTTTAAATTCAACAATAATCAAAATAAAAGAGCAAATTTTTTTTATACCATTAATTATAATAATATTACTTGAAACTATGCACAAAACAACAAATTTAATGGAGCATTAAAGTTATGAAATTATTCTTTTAGCATAAAAGAAATGAAACGAAAGAACTTCACTTACGAAGCATTAGAGGAATAAAAATCCAAAATAGGGTAAATGCATGGATAACTCCCATTTTTTATAAAAATTTTACTTTAGTATTAATGTTTAATATGCTTAAGCTTCTAAACATCACGGATGTTTAGTTTTATTGTAAAAATATTTTCTTACATGATCGATCCTGATTTTTTATTCCGTTTTAAGTCTCGAATTTAATTTATTTAATTTTTTTTCAAAGAGAATTTCATACCTTTGTGACATTAATTTCGTTAAAAAGTATCATAAATATTTACAAATGTTACTAAAATTTTGGAACATGAAACATTTTTTCATTTATATGTTGATGTAATTTCAATTAGTAATTATATTTAATAGTTTTATGAAAATATTTGAAACTGAGATTGATTAAAATTGAATTCCTTTCATAAATTTTAGAACTTTTTCTTCAAGCGTACCTCTTCACATTATTTCTTGACATAAGACATATAAAATAAGCTGTTTTCAATGTGTATGGGTGAAAAATTTGTTAACGATTTAATGCAGTACCTTTTGGTATTAAACTTTTATGCTTAAAATTTACTAACGCTTTTATTAATATTATTAGGTTTATTTGTTTTACTTAAATAGTTATTCTATTTACAACCAAATAAATTGGTTTAAAATTTCTTAATATCAAAATTAATTAAAAAGGGGTAATCTTTCAAGTTCCGGTTTTGTTTTAGAAAATTTGAATTTTTTTGTAAATCAGTTGTTCTGCTTTGAATACAGCTGCTTAGTAATCAAAAAATAAAATAAGTCGTTAAAATTAAAGTGTATTATAAAAATGTGTAATTAAGCTTTCAGGTTAAAATTTTTAAAAAAATAACAAAAATTCAACAGTCAAAAATTAAAAATGCAACAAACAGTCAAACAAAAAATGTTATCCAAAAATATATTATATTGAGATAGTATAACACTCGAACAAATTTCTTGAATCTTCACAAATATTAGTGAAACATAAAATAAATTATTTTTTGATAAACATTATTTTGATAAATTTAATTTAAACATAAGTATAAACAAATATTACAAAAGTGTTAATGTTTCTTCTAAAACGATATTCACTTCATTTATTCTGAGGAAATATATGTTTGGAAAATCTAAAGTTATATTTTTATATAAAGGACGACAATAATGATTTTTTTTCTTAGCATGTTCTGTCATATTTTTAAAAAAATGTTTTTTGACCTTTAGTATTCACTGAATTATATATAATTTAAGAAATTAGCTTACAAATTCTTTTTTTTTTCCTTTTAGAGGGTGGATCGCAAATCATTCTTTAGAAGTGTGTTTTAAGTAGTTTTATTGCATTTTCTATTTAGACATAGTCGCACGGTATGGATTCGTCTCTGATGATAAGAGGTGTAACTAAAGTTTCGATTATTTGTAAATCCCCCTTCTTTTTTTTTTTTTTTTTTTTTTTACATTCATAACTGTTAGAAGATTTCAGTAAATAGAATAATGTTTCAAAATAAAATTTCTAGATGAAACAAATAGACATTGTTTTGGAAATTTGCAGATCACTTTTCAAATGTAAAAATGTTAAAATAAAAAAAAAATTGTTTTTGCCGACCTATTCAGATTATCCAGAAATCCGAGTTAATGGGACTTGACTTAATAAGGTTCTTCAGTAGTTGCATCTAGATTATGGCAAATTAACCTCCCCCCCCCTTAATATACAATCGTTAAAAGAGCAACGTGACATGTGAATAAGCTTTTCACATTGTAATTAATTTAGTCTCAATCCGACACTTTCTGGACCACGACTGTTTCGTATTAGTGATTTTTCTAGATTAACGAGCGTCAACACACTTTTAACTGGTATACCGAAATAAGTCACTCTAGACAAAAATTTAAGTGATTAAAACATACATTTAATATGTTTACGCATATTACGAAGCTGTATAAACAATATCGATTTTTTATTAACGTAGCACATAGAAGTAAGACGAGGGCTGGTGATGGACCTCGAAATTTTGAGCCCCGGTGAAGTGACGAGGACAACTCTTGAATGGCACTTCTTTCTCGAAACTTTCACACAATGTCATTATGAGAATTTGGAGTTTCTACAGATGTAACGCGCATCAGTCCCGCTACATGTCGGGTTTTTCATCAGGATTAGAATCTATTACTTGACGAAATGCCGGCCATGAGTTAGCCACCATCACCACTAGGTTACCGCGACCACTTATAAGCAATATAAATATCCGACAAATTGTTTCGTCATCCTAGCAACTACAAAACTGAATTCAACATTAACCATTAATTTTATTGAATAATCTGGTATTAATAAAAACCATAGCATAAAATAAAAATTAATGTAATACAATGATAATTAAGTTGTAAGTTATTACAAGCTACTCTTTGGCCAAAAGGAGCGTTAATGTTCATGAAAGTGCCTGGTATCACATAACTTCCATGATTCAGATCTCGTCTTCAAAAATAATTACAAATTAGGCAAAAATTTATGAGTTCTGCAGATTATTACTTTTTCTAAGTTTCGACAAATTTTAGAAATGCATCGGAAACTTGTTCTCATGAGGTTCTAGCTTCATCTTTTATGACTCCAATTTTCCATCTGATTTTACCTCTTGAACAAGGGATTTCACAAACTTTTGTAAGCTTTCAGGAGCTAAATCTATATCCACACGAAAACAAACGGTTTGATAGATGCAGAGTTATAACTAGAATGTGCCCCAATTAGAGTGCGCTTTCTGTTTTACCGAGTGTCTGATCTTGTTTCCGAACTGCTTGTGCAATATCTTTCGATCATAATCACTACAGTATTGTTATATTGCATAACAACCAATAAAGAAAAACAGCATTAATACGAGTATAATAACAATAGAAACTTGTAAATAATTTGTAAAAAGTATGTATTTAGTCGTTGTTCTCTCTTTGAAGAAGGTAATTAAGCTTAATAGATAAAATGTTATATGAAAGTAAAATTTTGCATTTTGAGTTTCATAATTAAAACACGAAGTTATATAAGATATAAAAAGGTTATTTTTTTAGTTATGTGCAATATTAATTTACCTAAAAATGCCAACTTCAAAATTGAAATATTTTCAATCTTATGACTCTGTGCATTAATATCTACAATAATGTTAAGTAGTATTTTCTCAAGTTTCTACAAACTTTTATTTCCGCATATATTAATAACTTTCAATTGTTTTGTCATTTCTGCAGATTTTCTAGCAAGAAATTTTGCTGTTTTGTTATCCTTGTTACTTATCATTATCTCAACTGGTTTTTTGCGAGACTCAATGAATGTTAAGTTTGAGACTCAGAGATTCTGAATATTTAACTACAATAATATATTTTTGTTCTAAGTACTTTATACATTCAAAGATTATTACGCCGACAAATTTTAAATTTGAATACATTTGACACATTTTGATGATATCATATTAATATATCAATTACTAATTTTGCTGTTTATCTGACAAAATATATTTATTACAACATTTTACAATCAATGAACTATTAATTGTATGCTTTATAGATACTCGCAAAGTTGCGAACTATTAGATACTCCGTTATTTCTTTTAATAATCACACAGATACTTGATAGAAACCATTGACCGTTTAAAATTTTAGTAAAAAGTATGCAGTTTCTTTACTTCTTTTGACTAATCTTTGATCACTTTATTTTGTTTCGGTTTTTTTTTTTTTTTTTTTTTTGAGATTCTCGGCAACAATCGATTTTAGCAAGTAGGACATGAAGTTAGAGCCTTTAAAATCATTTTAATTCAGGAGTGGTACAAATTTATTAAAGTAATTTTTCACAATATAGAGCGCCTTTCTTTTTTTCATGAGAACATATTTAAAAGCTCCGATATAAAATTTATTTGGTCACTTTAATATCCATTTACATTTTAATCGATATTTAGTTTTAGAGAAATTATATGATAGTCAGTATGAATGACATTCACTTTCAGCGATTCAAGTAGATCTAGTCTGGACCAAAGACTACAGTATCAACACGAAAGTTCGTTCAGCCTGCAAAATTCCTTTAATATTTGGTACGACTGCTGCTATAGCATATCCTTCGTTTCTTGAAAGAAAGTTAAATTTTGCTCAAGCTTGATTTAACACTGACGATTCTTTTTCTTTATTATTCATTAGGAATTCTTCAATTTCACACCCACAAACAAAAACTACTTTAACTTTACTTAACTTTTTACTGTTTCTCTATCTCTTTTTTATTTATTTAATATTTTCCTTATTTCTCACCTTTTAACTAGATAATTTTTCTTTTTTTTTACTCTCCGCAACAAAACTTCTTATTATTACTTTAGAGCTCATAAATCATGTCACTTTGTTTCTTCTTTATGGTAGCTTACTTAGCTAATTACTTTCATTCCTAACGGTAGCTCACTTAGCTCAATATTTATTATTAACTTATTGAAGCTTACTTAGCTATTTACTTTCACCTAACTTCATATGAGATCAGACATACTTTTTAATAACAATAACAACGTTTATTCATTCAACACAGTTCCTGTTGCATTATCTTGGTGATCAGTGCCGTTCACAGTTAGCACTCTATCACCCCGCGACTCACAACTTTACAGTTAGCTTAAGTCCGCTCCGTTCGGAGATTAGTCTGATCTGCCCTGCTCTGAGGGGATTGTATAACATTCCATACTCACCCCCCTTACAAAAAAAAAAAAAAAAAAAAAAAACCCACCTCTCTTGTTAGATTAATTTGGCGGGCTTTAAGCTCAGAAAATAAGATATTATACCGTCGGAAAATCCTAGCTCGAAATTAATTTTTAAGAATCCAAGGTTTTCTTTTAAAATTAATTTAATCCAACCTCTTTTGTTATCTCTAGGAGGATGAACAATTATACATGCATATTAATTATTATGTATTTTTTTAATGTTACTATTGCTCACATATAGTCATAATATAGGAAAACTTTGAAATACTCTCACCAAAGTTTCTTATTTTTTTTAAAAAAAATCCTTACTATTTCTATAAGGGCTGGCCATTGCGTTTTTGTCACCGTATGCAAACCTGAAGTGCTGTTCCAAACCTTATAAAAATACTTAAAAAATTAAACACAAAAACAAAATTTCAAAAGAACTACGTTGATCAGAAAAAAAAGACATGTAACTGAATCAAAACAAAAATATTCATATCGATTTATGGAAAATTGTTTTGCTAGAAAGCAGAATTTACTTGTTTAACGAGCCAACGACAACAAACTTACAAACCAAAACCAGTACTTACTGTTTTCAGAGGTAATTTAAACATACTTTTCAAACACACAATAAATAAAATTTGTACAATAATTCACAATGTCTAAAAATCTAAATTAAAACAGTCTCTTTCGAAGTCTTTATTCTGTAACATCACGAATAACAGATCCATTTTATTACTCAATTCGTGTTCATATAATAACTAATATTGCTAACCCATTATGACGATTTTGAGTAGATATGGTCCTTAAATAATTTTTTTATACTTTTTAAACTAAGAAAAAATTATTTCTTCTTTAGCAACAATTATGGGTTACCTTTACAAACGGCTTAAGGCAATGCTCAAATTTGGCTCAATTTCAAGGGAAGTAATAAATTTAAGAAAGTCAACTGGACCTTCGTTTTTTTTGGCCTATTTTGTCAGTCAGCTCTAAAGCTTTAAGCTTAGAAGAATCACCATTTGTCAAGACGTTTTCGAGAACTTTACAATGTGTCAGTAATTTGTTTTTACTTTTGTCTTTCAATTTGAGAGCATCGCAATTTTTTTTAAAAGAGTTGTTATGACAATTTAGTTGGTTGAAAATGAGCTAAATGCACTGATCTCCTGATCTATCGTGAAGGAAAAAAAGTTGTATTTTATATTTTTGTTTTGGATCTTGCATCAGTTAAGCTATCATTTGAAAATTTTCTTTTTGCAGTCCAAACACGATGACGTGGTGCAACCAGTTCAAAGTTTTCCCTACGTCTTTTTCTCTCTCGATCTCGCTTGCTAAATTTTCAACTTCTAAAATAACGTTATCAAAGAATTCATCTTAACTTCTGTATTATTTAATAAATCCGTTGTTTGGGAGGAATCAAAATATTTGGATTGAAGTAGCTCACTAATTGGATTCATATGATTCAAAATTTTATACAAAATAACAATAGAGCATAGGAACTTAAATTGTTTTATTATGGTCAATAAAATGTTGGACTCTCATCTCGAACCATATTAACTATTTCAGCGTTTTCTAATAGATACTTAACAAAGCATCGTAAATATTTCTTTTTTGAAAACAAAAAGGATTTAAGGAATCTATACGACTTTCCCAACGAGTGTCGCCTAATAGTTTCAGTTTAATAGTATTGAGGTGATCTCTTAATACGGTTCTCTGTAAAGTCGATGAGATAAATTAATATATATATAATTTTTGACTCATATTAAAAAACTTCGCAGCTTTATAAGAAGATTTTGCCATATCATTAATGCTTGCCATTAAAATTGCAACACCAGGAAGGAATGATCTGACGAACGTCAAAATCACATGAAAGGAAGAAGAGGTTTTACATGAAAATATTTAGCATTTCAGCGCATTTAGACGACGCAGGAGGGAGAAATGACATCTGAAGCACTGCATAAAAAATGTGTAATGGATTTTTCATTCGGAAAGCGTTTGATCAGATTATCGTGTTGTGCCTCGAATAATAAGAAGAAATACTTACTTGCAAGTGTCGGAATTCGACGGGGAGGATAGTTGCCTATCGAGAGTGTGGATTATTGCCCGTCGCATTGGTCGAAGTCTAATCACTGCTATGCGATTATGAAATTGATGGGTTGCTGAGGGTCATACTGAACGGAATGCAGGATCTTCAAATCCTGCCATGATTAATGCCCTAAAGGGCAGACATATTGTGAGGTTGGTCCTGCAAAACCGTACAACCACATTAGTTGGACAATTAGGAAATGTGCAATATTTTCACTATCCAGTATCCACTCGTACGGTATCCATTCGTGCCCAGTATCCACTCGTACGGTGCGACTACTTTTGCAGTCGCTTGGACTGTCATCATAGTGACCGTTACTTCGACTTCCCTTGACAATGCAGCCTATATATAGAGAGAGAGAGAGACGGTGATTCTGGTTCGCTGAATGACAAAGCTGGATACAAGAGTGGCCCAATGTCGTCTTTTCAGACGAGTCCCGGTTCTGTGTTCAGTATTCTGATGGCCGCATACGTGTCTGAAGGCTCCAAGGAGACCACTCGTCGCCTGCTTGCATTCGATATCGGCATAAGAGTCTTGCACTTAGAGTTATTATTTGAGCAGCCATTGGGTACACGGCACACACATCTCAGCGCAGATCGGTACATTTCTGACATCTTACGTCCAGTAGTTGTG
This sequence comes from Nephila pilipes, assembly GCA_019974015.1. Taxonomy (NCBI): domain Eukaryota; kingdom Metazoa; phylum Arthropoda; class Arachnida; order Araneae; family Nephilidae; genus Nephila; species Nephila pilipes. Next base: position 740,926 of record BMAW01120808.1, on the reverse strand, counting down.
CCCTACCATCGAGGCCCTCCAAACGCCATCTTCCAACAAGATAATGAAAGACCACATGTTGAACGTCATGTTCTGATTTTCTGATCTTCGTGGGTATTCGATTGTTGCCCTGGCTTACATGGTCTCCAGATCTGTCACCCATTGAAGACATCTTGTAATGGGTTACTGAGAGACTGGCTCGCCATTCTTCTCCATCTAACACGGTTGATGAAGTATGGCATAGACTTGAAGCAGTATAGAATGAGATGCCCGTTTCTGTCATCCAAGTTCAGTTTGACTCCATGCCTAACTGGGTAAGGGCCGTTTTAACCGTTTGTTAGCTGCCAGGGATGACA
>BMAW01120808.1:655227-738272 GCA_019974015.1 Nephila pilipes | reverse complement strand
ATATATATATATATATATATATATATATATATATATATATATATATATAATTTTCACCTCTCATTTTAACACACTATTGGCTATTAATCATAAAAATTATGAAAATAGTTTTTGCCATGTCACTACTGTAATACAAACAGAAAAACAATTTTTTTTTTAAAAGGAAAGTTCAAATTGTTTGAAAACAATAATACTTTGGAGGTGGTGGTTTTCAACCCGTGGAGGCGAAGAGAGGGAGATTTTGAGCTTGGAGTGCCAGTGACTGTTTCGAACCGTGGTCCATTTGGGTCCAAAAAAAAAGTTGACCTGTCACTTTTTGCTGCGCCCTAACCAACCAGGCTGAAAAATACGTCTTTTTCTGACTAGTTAGTAACTTCTGACGTTGTTGTTGAAGAAGTTGTATACTCCCTCGCCAGTATAATCGTGATGACATGAAGAGAAACTTTGGTATTTGTAGAGATGGTTGCTTTTTTCAGCCATTACTGTAATTGATATATATCCTCTCCCCGTTGAAATGAGTTTTGCTATGGACGGTTTCCATTTTTTTGAGTCATCGGCTGTTTCTTGTCGAGTGGTGGATCTCGTCGATACTTGCGCCAGAGCCGGAATATTGCTAGTAGTGATTTAGGTGCGGTTGAGACATACAGAGGTAAGTGTTTATGCGTCGGGGTCACATGCAACAAATAGTTATAGACTGTGCTGCCATCTAGCGTTCAAGTCCTGAGTCACCACTTCGACGACGCGTGATTTTTCGAATCAGAGAGAGAGAGAGGGAGAGTTAGAGAAACTTTGCTGGTGACTTTGGGAGAGAGTGGCTATTTCGAATCTTGGATAAGTGGGCCCGAAGAAAAGTTGATCGGTCACTTTTTGCTGCGCCCTATCCAACTAGGCTGAAAAAGTCGTCTCAGTAAGCTAGTAAGGTTCTGGTTAGCTAGTAAGGCGTCTTAACTTCTAGCTTTGTTGTTCAAGAGATAATTCCGATTTAACCAGCTTTCAAACAAAACACACCACATTAAAACTGACTCTTCCATTTGGGAGCTATGATGACACAGGCAGAAGAGAGAGAATTTAGAAATTTTTATTGCTGCTTTTTCAAATTATTAAATATTACAATAACTAGGAATTTGTTAATATATTGCACATATGTGTGTGAAGCTGAAATATAACTATATAAAAGTCATTATAAACCTTTTCATAATTATGGATTATTTGAAGTTATATACGATCGTGACAGTCGCACAATAAAACAGTACATATATTTAATACAAACTAATAACAATTTGCTTTTCAATTTTCAAATTTTACAGGAACACTTTCTGTAAATTCATGGAGCAGCTGTTTTCAGCAGATACCAGTTAAGAGAGCCACTGATCACGGAATTTAAGAAACATACTTCAATGTTTTAAAAAAGTTCTTCGTAAGTAGACTTTTTATATTAATGTATTAAAAGACTAAAATATTTTAATATTTTTGAATTAAAACCTTTTTGTTTTCTTAAATATTTTCTTTAAATTCCTTAGAATCGAAAGAACGACAACATTTCAATTAAGTTGTTAACTTAAATATGAAATTTTTGTAACTTACATTTTGTTATGAATTGCTTTAGTATTTTACAAACTTATATCATATATTTAAAAAATATTTTTTTTAGTTCTAGCACACATTATTAAAGATTATATTTCAATCAATATTTTTTATATTGCCGGTTTGAAAGATCATATTGAAGAAAATATTGCATAAAGCTATCTTTTTTATATATAATGGTAATAACATACAATGAAAAGAATTTGTACATATTTTCTAAGTTTAGTTTTACATGTAATAAAGTCTCTGTTAAAAGTCTTAGAATACAGCAGAAAAAAATGTGTTTTTAACTACATATTTAGTATGTTATATAATATAGAAAAAAATATTTATATAGTAAGGAAATGAAATTCTTAAGGATAAATAAAATCATTTTTTATTCTCTCTCTCTCTTGAAAACGCATAGGAAACTGTAGTCGCTTGAATGTGAAAGGCAGATCAGTAAGAATCATTGGAATGCTCGGAATTATCACATCTTCTTTATATTTTCCGTTAATTATTGTTGCTTCAATCACATTCGGCATCAGACTTTCCACAGAAAATTTGGTTCCATTGCACAACTTTGGAGTGTTGAGATTCCGAAAGAGTAGGATCGGTGAGTCAACTTTAAACATCAATATGGGCAGTGGCATTCCAGTAAGCTCCAATGAATTGAGAAATTCTACTGGATAATTAACAGCTGAATCCTATTCTGTAACTGTGTCAATGGATTTGTATTTTGTAACTGCACCAGGAATTTTCAGTTGAATCTTAATATTGAATTGAATGACGTCATCATTTTTTGGAGTTAAGATAGCCCACTCGCATAGCCAATCGTGATTCCTGAAGTTGTTGGCGGGTTTTGGAAAACTTTCCTTTCAAAACTTCACTTCAATTGATGACTAAAGCTGACAGGGGCTCAGTGGGAACGATATCTCCTGTGTTTCATGAAGAACCTGAAGTTTACCGTCACCCATATCCAAAAGTTGCTTGGCAAATGTTTCTGAAGAAATGTCTCCAAGTAAATGCATTACGCATATTGATTGACAGTGTAATTTTCTTCGTATGTCTTCAGAGAGTTGGGATTCTTAGACTTGTGTTAACTCGTTTACTGGTGTTGATCTTGGAATAACGGGTAACCTCCTACATCCTCTTTAACTGTGTCGTACAGGAGTCGTAGATCATTTGTTATGAGCCTTTTCTGAGCCTCGACATAAACTTGCAGCGCATAGACGTCATATTGTTTTTCTCGCAATACGTTTCTATCGACTACACCATTTCCCTCACATTTTGGTGAAAATAACCTAAGCTGGTTGAGGATTTTGTTGTTAATCGACATATACATATCCTTAAGTTTTATTAGTGCTTCATTGAAGACATCTTCCGAATATTGTACATTCAGGGTGGAGTTGTCTCTGCATTCTCAGAGAAGTAAGTCTTCGCTCATATTTTCTTCATGTTTTCCCCATAAATCTTTCGGATCTGATGGCAAAGATTGTCAAGATTCTGGCAATTAGACATCGTATTTGATGATCATATTGTGATAAAGACGCTCCTGTCAATGTATTATCCGCTTTTCAGATTTTTCAACAACTCTTGAAGTATAGGCTCTGATCAGTGCAATTTCCCGTCATGCGTCTCACTCTTTAGATGTTTCAGCAGCTCTAATGGCTATCAGTTGCCGGGCCTATTATTTTGATCTTCTCATGCTGGACCTTTTGAGGGGCATTTCAAATCATTGCTAGTACTTAATATTTGGTAATAGATGAGAAGATTAGAAGTTGAATATTAAGTCATTCGTCTACAAATAAAATAAGATTAGAAATTATTTTCCTAACTCTATATGTATCATATATATATATATATATATATATATATATATATATATATATATATAATACATATATTTTCACTTTATCTTATATATGATCACAACATTTGTTCATTAAATGTTTAAGAACTGTAAAATAATTTGAAAATGTCGTTATAATGACCTTTTGTTGTTCATAATATATATAAATGGAATAAAGATTTCATTTATTACAGATGTTTTGTTTTCTACATACACAGGAAGCTAGATAAATAACATGGATGTAAAAAGTTAAAAGTTTTTCATCCTCTTCGAAAAACGATAATTTGTTCTAGGTAATTCTGTCCTTTTTTTTTCATTTGCCCTGAAGCATATCATAAGACATAAATGTTTTTCTTGTCAATTTTGTTGCGTTTGAATCTTTGTTTAAATGCCTGTCTCGTGAATACTGAAAGCAGTAGCTATCTGGTGCTGCATTTATTCAAATATATACAACCTTTTGAAGTATTGCACCATTCAGTAATACGCAGAGTTTCTGTGGTGTCCCCTTTTCTTTGATTCTTACTCCACTAATTTTAACAATAATAAAGATTACAAACATCCAGCACTGCAAAAAGTTTGAGGTGATGTAACATCGTTAACAATTTTAGAGTTATAATTTGCCTCGTTTTCTCTCAGGCTATTTACTGGGACAAAGCGAAAAGAGCCTGAGTTTTGATGAGGCTAATTACCTTTGTGACGGCGCATCATACAATTTACGTGTAGAAATGCGTAGAAGCCTGTCTATTCCTGTTATTTTGAAAAAGGTTATTAAATTTTGTCTGCGGTGATTCATACAATATAAGAATGCCTCAATTTTTGCTGTATTTGATTTTACTACTTATTTATTATTTAAATATTGAAATATATTTTTGTGTTTTTTTTTTGTGTGTTTTTGTGTTTTTTGTGTTTTTTTTTTTTTTGGGCTTTGTAGTTAAAACGGTTTTTTCGCTTCTAAACTTTGCCTTCGTTGGCAATCGCCTACCTTGCCTACCGCCTTGGGCTGGCCCTGATTTCTATACACTTAGTGTGTGCAGAGTAAGCATATTTAACCCATATAGTAAATACTAGGGGTATGAAAATATCTAAAGTACATATTTCTGCTTAAATGGATGTTATCCCACAGCATTTGGCTTAAAGTAACGAGAAAAAAAAAGTTACAAAATTCGTTCTTTTTACCTACCCTTGTGTTCATTATTTTAGATAATTTTTTTCTCTTTTCTGAACAAAGATATTATACTTTGAAATGTCAGAAAAATGGTTCTCATTGTGCATCCTTTCAATGGTCGTTCATGAAAATAAGAATTTCATTACTGTCTTCGAAATGCTATAGTCCATCTCTTGAACTCTACACTACATTGAAAATTAATTTAATCTTTATTACTTATTAATCTAATGAAGTTCTGTGAACTTACCGGTATGCATATCTCTTTATGTACACTGACAAATTCAACGGAATATGAGTGGAGTAGACGTTGTTATGTATTTTACGTATTCTTTTGTACAAGAAATCTGACGAAATCCTCAATTTCAGACTCCAGTGTGATCAAAATAGGATGATTAAATATCGTCACCTGCCAAGGATCATTTTACTTGATTGGTAACCAACACTACCTCTGGTGTTCTAGAATTGTAATCAAAAGACACCAGTGTTAGAACTATGCAATGTTCTCTGTAGGATATAATTTTAAGAGCTAATTAGCATCCTTTTAATGGCATCATGATATAGAGCTATGCATCTCTCTTCATCTATCTGTGATTTGATGAATCGCTTTATCAAACTACAATGGGTGTTGGAATGATTCGTGCGGGCTCCTCTTTTTTAGCATATTCTTTTGCGATATGTCTCATATATTGAGAATCACCGTGTTATTAATTTTATTATAATTGTATTGAATATGAATTGTTGTATTGAAGATTTGGTCACCTATGTTTTCCTTTTAGTTTACAAAACAGATTCTGCAATGTTTTAGATTTCCTCATTTCACAACATATAACTGATTTCTGTGTAATAAATTAATGTATGTGCTACAGTTTAGAGATGAAGCTGGAAAATTATCTTGGAGGTGACAATATTAGGTTTTTAACAATAATTTTTGTTTTCTTTCAAATAATAAATTTTAGCTAAGTGTATTTCAGTTTTATAAATAAATATTAATTATAAATAATATTTATGTATACAACTTATAATTAATGACACGTAAAATTCGAATATCCATTTAATAATAAACTATAAATATTTTCAGAGTAAGTTTGAAACATATTTAAGAGGAAAGATAAATAATTGATTCAAAAAGGATCTAAACAATTATTCGATACAATAAAAATAATTAATATTTGTTGATTGTTTTTGTTCTAGAATTGGGAATTATTGAAAATTTTTAAAGGCTTTGAGAAATAATTTTACATAATTTTGAGATTGTTTTTGCAGATGGTACCATATTTTATAGCTCCACTAGAAGAAGATCTGTTAAGTCTCTTAATGAATAATATAATGTTGGAACTTATTTATCAAAACTTAAATATATTTTTAGAAATTTTGGGGTCGAAACTGTCAGGATCGAGATAGTGATACAAGCAATTTTCCAGTTTCGAAAAAAAAAAAAAAAAAAAAAAAAGAAAACCGCTCAAAACTCCCAAAGAGGAAATTTATGAAATATATTCTCTTGAAATGTACTATCATTGCAGGTACCAATCTCGTCATTTAGAATTTATTGCATATGAATTATGTCATATTTTTTATTCTGGTCTAAATTTTGAAAATTATAATCGCCCAACCTGTTTTAAAATGTAAAAATTAGTATTTGTTGTTTACTAAAACTGAATAGATGTTAAGAATAGAGTAATTTATCAATATTTTAAATAATAATTTAAATATTCGTTTTTATATCTGATATTCAACATGGACATTTTAGTAACTATCTCTTTATTCGCATTTTGATGGATGCGCTCTTTTCTCCAAAGTGGCCACGGTAGCCTAGCAGTCATGGTCGCGGACTCACTACCGGCGGTTTTCGTTGAGTTGTGGGTTCAAGCCTTGGTACCACTAAAGATCCGCCTTGAAGCCGGGGCTGATAAATGTTAAATTTATCGGGAGCTAAAGTCCTCCCATTGGTATGTTGTGTAAATTAGGAGACGGGGTGCCAAATCAGGTGTCGTCGTCCTTGTCACTTGACCGAGGCTCAAAATTAGCAGATTTAAAAGAATCATGTAATGTGAAGCTCTAGAATAACATTAAGCAACTGGATATCCTTAGAGTTCCAAATTACTAGGTCCGTCTCCCATAGCCCTCGTGTTGCTTCTGAAACGACGTTAATAAAACCAAATCAAAATCTTTCATCATAAATTATAGAAATATGAGTGATTTTGCTGTTTCGTTTCATATTTCACTGTTGTTTATGAAATAAATTGGCAGAATTATCTTAAAGCAACTCGAGGACAATTGGAGACAAACATTGCACTTCGAAACAAGGTCACTTGACTTTGAAGAATGACAATTCCTGAAATAACGATTCGTGCCTATGTTTGCATTAAACTAAATTACGTTATATTTGAAGACTTAGTTCTATTGGTTTTAAACGTGCACGGGACTCGAATACATGGAAAGTTTGAACATCGTCAACAATATGTTCCTAATTCTTATCACTCAGCCATCTCGCAGCCACACTTTCTGTCAGAGGATTGTCGAAAATACCGATTAAAATAAATCGTGGAGGAAAATATATTCTAGATCACCTGTGTGGAGTTTTAACAATAAGTGAAAAACATATTCTTCTCTTTCTTTTGATTTAATCTTTTTTTAAATCTTTCGATTAGCAATGGAATTAGACAATAGAAGCACTTTTATACCGAAACTAAATAAACCACCAAATAAAATACCTTTCTCGATATTCTGGTAAGACAAAAAAAATTAGAGTTTCTACTTTGGCAACAATTTTTAGACCCGCTACATTTAAAGTTAAAAGTCGGTAATATTTGTAGGCTTAGTTTTTTTTATTATACTATGTTTTTAATGCCTCAAATTGTATGTCTCATTCATTAAACAAATATTCATGCTAGAATGTGGTGAAATATATCTTTTTGGATGTATAACTTGATTATTTAGTTTTGATGGTAAGTCGTATTCAATATTTTTAATGTTGCTTACATGTACTATTCGATAACAGTTATACGTAAATAAATTTAATAGAAGCGTAACTTATTTTTGTTAGATTTATTAGAATTTCATAGGAAAATTGGATTATTCTCTTATTAATTCATCTATTTATAGTCGTTTATTATATTAAATACTGGTTAAACTGTCAATATTGAGCTTGTAATTACCAATGTCATTCAATTTAACAATATCCGTTTCACTTGTATATAGAAATCAGTTTATTTTGAAACAAATTGCGTAGTTAAAAAAAAGTCATCTGGTAAAAAATCTAAACTCTAAAACTCTTTAGATTTTTTTTTTTTTGGTAATTTTCGAAAATCTTGAATTTATTATCAAAATTTGAAAATTCTTAAATGGTTGATCGTTAATTTTTCAAAAAATTATGTGATTTTGAAGTGTAGCTTTTGTTGAATTTTAAGATAAGAATTTTGTACAAATTAATTATTTAAGTTGTATAAGGATCATCAAAGTTTTTAATTACTATATTAAATATAATTTAATCTATGTAAATGATATATTTTATTTAGCTATAGTAGAACCTCATTAATTTGGATTCCTTTTACTTGGATCTCCGGAAAACTCTAAACAGCTTGCATGAAATTTTTTTTTAAAAGTTTGTAAAGTGATCTGCAAATTTTCATAACATTTGTTCCATCCTCATATACTGACTAAATATTTTCTTCACTGGAAAAAGGGGAAGGGGGTCTTTACACATATTCTGTACAATGTCAACAAAACCTTAGTCATGATTCTTATCACCAGTGGCAAATTACATGTATGGTGGTATATTGCCTGATTAAAAAGTAATAAAACAACTCTAAGTGCTCTTCTATTATTAACAATATAGATGTATTTATTTTCTGTAAATAAGGTTTATCCTCCATTTGTTCAATGTAAAGATTATTTTATGTATGTTTTTTTTTGTTTCATTTGTTCCCTACTCCGGTTAATCCTGATTTTCGATATCCCGAATCCATTCTGGTTCCAATTAATCCAACTTATGAGACTTTATTGCATTAAGAATTTTGGAATTAGATTTGGTAAAAAGATGACTACATTGAAATTATTATTTTTTCTTGTATATTTATTCAAAATTGTTTGAATAGTACGAGTTAAGTGATTTCAAATCATAATCTATGTAGAATTTGGATTATTATATTGCTCATATTTACCAAATTTAATTACAAGATTCTGTAAAATTTACTAAAATTGATAAAGTGTTGCTGTGCTGATTAAATTTTAGAGGTATGTTTTATTGGTATACATGATTTAATGGTTTCAACTATGATATATTTTGAATTTTCTTGCTTGTAATTCATTTTAATCAACATTATTCATCTTTTAATAATTATTTTGCTGTCAGATATTTTAAGGTTTTTCATAGACTAGGAATGAACTAAAAATTATGTAATTAATATGTTTATTTAAGTCTCGTAATCTTCAATGTTAACAACACTTTGTAAGTCTTTTGTGTGGCACCTCACTCTGCCTGTCGTTTAGTTTATGTCCTGTGATTTTTTTTATTTGTACTCTAATCACTAATTTAAAAATGCTGTTTTTTTTAACTTATAAACTGTGCCCTCTTTTAGCTCTAGTATTTGTCATGTCTTATAATTTGTTTATTTTGTCAATTAAAACAAAATAAATTTAATCTATAATTATGACCGAGACTCGCAAATTTAAGTAGAGATTGTGTAAGAAAGTTTCCTGGATAGGTAACATTTAAAAAATCATACAATTTGTAAACATAGCTTTTTATAATTTTATAGTAATTTTATTTGAAAAGTTGGAATGATGAATGAAAACCATTTTTTATAAATATTTAGCAAGATTTTATGTAGATTGTGAAAAGTGTGGCAAGCAGGATAAAAAAATTGGTTAAAGTCGGGAATAGGTTGTCCCCTAGGTGATCGGCAATGAAAGTTGCGACATCCTAGTTAAGTCGCCAAACATGTATGACTTAATCATTGAGTATTCTCAGGGTTATCATAATAAATCGTCATGTTTATATCATTATCGCCCCCAAAAGTCGTCAATCGCCTAGGGGACACCATATTTCCGACTTTAACCAAAAAATTAATTTTAGAGAAAAATGTAGACTTACTTTTTTTGAAAAAAGTGTTCATTACTTTTTTTATATCTGAAAAAAAAAGCTCAATTAATATATATATGTTTCATATAACATTAAAATAATTTTAACCATTAATTTAATTTATAAAATTAAATATTTTAAAAAATTGAAACATTTGGAAAATAATGCAAGTTGAATTGTTTTCAAAAGTATTAAAGTATATAGTTTGTTTTTATGGTAGAGATCTCAAATTAAAGTGTAATAGAGATTCATTCCATTGGAAGTATCATTACTTGACTGAACTTTAGAATTATTTAATATATTATCAGTTGTCATCGTATAGTCAGACTAACTTTAATTCTAACCTTGAAAACTTAGAAATCCCTTTCTTAATAATTTACCTTTGAGTTTAAGATCATAGTCTTAGTGTCTGAATGTAAATTAGTAAGAGAAGTACCTTCAAATATTTGGCTTAAAATGACAAAGTTGAATGTAAGGTTTCAAAAAGCAGACAGTGTATGTTCAGAAACGAAGCATGATAGAGAATCTTGTAACTTCTCCCAAATATTAAACTTTGATTTAGGATTTCTCTTGAAAATGAATTTATGTTTCAGTTAGAATGGTCTGCAAATAATAGTTCATGAGATTTTCTAGGTGGTGTTAATTTTGGAAAAATTTTGTGGGGCAGTCCACTTTCCCTTTAAAAGGTATGCATAGACTGTCATTAAACAAATGCATGAGAGAAGGAAATATATAGTGCTACTTAGGAGCAGCAAAGTGTCGTTAAAATTAAAAAAAGTAAAATGTTTTGAAAAAAAAAAAAGTTTACAGTTTACTGAGTAGATCAAAAAGAATGTATACAAATGTATACGATTGAAAGTAAATGTCAGGCCAAAGTTTTCTGCATTACTGAAATAATTTGTTTTACAAATTTATTAAAATAGTCAATGTATTTTCTCTTATTGAATCACAAACAGCAAAAACTAAACTAACATAGACAGTTTTTTTTTCCTTCACAATTTTCACACCTTAGCTTAGTTGTAAAAAACTAATTGCCTGCAAAAAAAAAAAAAAAAAAAAAGTTCAGATATATTTATTTCTGACCGTGGAAGTGAAGGAGGCATCCAATTACATACCTCTATTTTTGCTTAAACAGAGACTATTGCTAAAAATCTCAACCATCATTTTATTGTAAATTTTCTGTCAAAACTTGAAATTTTTCTATAAATTAAAAAAAAACTAAAGGCTATGTATGTACAAGGTGATTATAATAAAAGTTTTACTTTCAAATGGTTGCGAAAAAAGAGCCTTTGGTCAGAATGACCGGATATTTCATCTGAGTATACATGTAGTAATAAAAATTTGCTTTGTGAAAGGGAAAAAAAAAATTCAAAAGTGGACTGATAGAGGGCACTGGACTAGTCATAAGAAGCTAATCAAAAGTTGGGACATGTTGCGACACTTTTTGTTCAAAAAGCCTATTAACTATGACAAGGTGGTGCCACAGCGGATAGTAACAATTTGGCTTTTAATTGTCCCTAGGTCAAAACCCATAGAAAAGTAAAAAAAAAGGTATGAATCTATCAAGAAAAACAAGTTGTGAATAAGGCTCTGACTTGCTTAAGAAATGTTCCAATATGCTGGTTGCCATTTTCTGCCACAAGTTGAAAGTGCAAAACAGCATATTCCACAACAGATTGTAGTATATCAGTTGTGAATTTGTTGCATAATGAACATTTTCAATTCAATTAAGTTTGCAATTGAAGCCCATACACAAGTTTTACATAACCCCACAGCCAGAAGTTGCAAGAGTTCAGGTCAGATGATCGTGGCGGCCAGGCTGTTGGGAAATGGGGACTAATAATTCTGTCATTTTCAAAATGCATGTTTAACAGCTGGTTCACAAGATTCAAGGTGTGTGGAGAAGCACCATTTTGCTTAAGATTTGTGCTATTCTTAGATCTGCTCTGATGCAGTGCTGGAATGAGTAGGTGCACGAGAGATTCATTACATATCCCGTTGACTATACTGGTAACAGGACCCGAAGGACTCATTTCCTCAAGAAAAAAAGGTTAACTGTAAATGCTGTTGTAAACATGCCCCACATAGTGACCTTTTGAGAATGAAGAGGCAATGGTTGCAATTGGGATGGATTCTCTTTTGCCAGTATTCTACAATTTCAAGTATTGACCGAAGCTTAGAGAAGGAAATGGAGCTTTGTGTTTGTTCATAAAATGTTCCATGGCTATGCATTATCCTCTTCAATTCTATCAAGAAATTGAAAGGCAAAAGATTCTCATTAAAGCAAGTCAGTAGGAACCAATTCCTGGACATGCTTTTTTTTGAATAGATAGTATTGCAGGGTGTTTCATAAATTATGATAAACCGAGCTGAGACAGGCATGCTTAAAGTTTGGTCAGTTCTCCTTGCACTGCACATTCCCAAAGTACTGCTTGACATTTCCTCCAATGCTGTAGCCACATCTTCCACTGATGTTGAAGCAATTGATTTCCTCCCTCTGCAACATTTAACATTAAATGAACCTGTCTCTTCGAGTTTATCTAATCATTTTTTCAAACTGAATGCAGCCATTGGACCAGAGCCACTTTTTAAACCTTTTAATGTCCTGAATTCCTTCAATACATCCGCTGAGTAGTCACTGTTCTTGTCTGAAAGCTTCACAAGCAGAACCCAATCCTACATTGATAGAATCATGATTACTTTCTCAGAAGCAGAATAACAGGTACTGAATGTTCTCTGTCTTTTTATCATGTGTGTAATGTAAAGTGTGCATGTCACATATTTTAATTAACAACTTAAAATTTGCTTATGTTTTACAGTAGTCGTTTTTTAGCCTCTTATGACTAGTACAGTGTCCTATCGATCCACTTTTAAGCTATTTTTTTTCAAAACTAATTCCCATTGCTTCATGTATTCTCATGTGAAATATCAGGTCATACTGACCAGTAGTTCTTTTTTCAGCTTTTTGAAAGTGTAATTTAATTATAATCACTCTGTGTTTGTAATATGTATGTATATATAATAAATTTAATGGTAGAATAAACAGGGCTTTGGAATTCGTGGCTATAATCGAAGGAAAAATTATGCATATCAAGTCTATTTATTATTTTTGAATGAAAGCAAAGCCATTTTACATAATGGTGAATGCAGTGTAAGTTAGGTTCCTTCACATTTGTGAATCACATTTGCAGAATTGAAATCGGAAGTGTGACTTTGGCCTTCATGGTCCAAGCAAAAGAAAGAATTTTACCTTGCTTTGAATTTATATGCAGGGATTTTCTTTAGATCATGTGGTATTGGATAAGGGGATTTTGAGGGACAGATGAAAAGTCTGGTAGGGATTATCCCCACAAATATGCATTTGTGGAAAAGTTCATTCAGCAGATTTTATGAACACATATTGCATAAATCATAAACTAAATCAGAGTGGTGTTAGGAAATAAGAATGAACTCTTTATTGTGAGTTAAAGAATAACAAAAATTAGGAAATTGAATTATTTTTAAGGGAAATCATTACATATATATGTATAACATAAGATATAAATAGTACATTTTATGAAAACATAAAACATTTTTAGAAAAAATTAACTACAAAAACAACTAAGAAGAAAACAAAATTATTAAAGAAATTGCCAAAAATCAAATTAAAAATATTTATGTAAATCAAGTAAAATTGTACTTAAATAATCAAACAATCTAAAATTTAAAACCCTAACACCCAAAATTCAAAACAAACTATTTCAGAATCAAACAATTTAAAACAGAGCAAAGTGAATGAAAATTAAAAATTTTGAAAGATGGAAATAATATAATTAATGCATTGTTCTATATTTTGGAATGGAAAAGCACACACACACACACATTATAATGAATTAACAAAACTAAAATTTTTTAATAAATTTGTAATTCAGTCGTGGCATAATGAAGAAGAAGCATTAAATAATTGAGATTGTACATTTAATTTAACGCGAGATAGAGGCAGTTACATTGTGATAAATTACGTAAAAAAATTTATGAAAGCCAAATCCATCGTTTCTCCTCAAGGATAAAGCGGGAGAGTAAAATTTTCCCTGCTTGGAATTTAAAAGTACAGATTTCTTCAGATCATGTGGTATTAGATTTAGGGATCTTTAGGTATTTTAGCTGCAGACAATAAGTCTAAGGAAATCATTCTGTGGTTGTGAAACCTTGAGAGACTGATTCATGAAAATTTACAATGCATGATCACAGAAATTAAAAGCTCAAAAGGATTCATATCAGAAAATAAGATTAACTTCATACTTGAACCATTTAAAGTATGGAAAAATAAGGAAATTAATTTCTTATTTTACATATGTATATTATATATATATTCTCTATATTTCTCTCTCTCTATGTATATATATATATATATATATATATATAATGGCAAATTATTTCATAAAATGTAATCTGTGTCTATTCCCAGAATTCTTAGCTACTGGCCTAGTTGACAGGAAGGTATATCCGACTACTGTTGATGATTTTTGGTGAGGATTGTAAATAATATGTTGACCGTTGTGCAGCTACTGTACACTATTAAAAATCAGATGATTAATGATTGATTTGGGTTTTATTCTGGGTCTGATAAAGGATATCAATGAGTAAAAATTGGAAAAAGCAAAAAAAAATTTTCAGTGATAAAAAAAACTCCATAGGGGAAGAAACAAAAACAAAGCTTCATTTATTCAATAATAATTTTTTATTGAATAATTCACAATTTATGTTTGCATATTCTGAAATATGTTTAAATTATTCTGCAGTTATTTGTTGGTACATAAAAAAAGACACCATGTACACTTAATTATTTTAGTACTAGTTTAAATTTAGATTAGATTCTTCTTACTAAACCTTCCTTAGAACACCTGATTGATGATATATGTTTTGCATTTTGTTATTTTGTTAAAAATTCAAAATCACTTCGCATTTTATTAGAACTGGATTTGTTTTTAATTTAAAGAGAGAAGGGGTAGAAGAAAAAAGTGTTTTGATCATGTATCGTTTTATATTTATATAATAAAATACATATTTTTATATTTTTAAAATAATATATATATTCTTTCTCTCTCTTTATATTTTTAAAAATATTTTTTCTGATGCTTGACATTTGGAATTAAAATGTTTTGTTTTTAAGAAAGCTTTCTAAATTAAATACTCTTTGTATTTTGTTAAGATGTCATATTGAAACAAAAATGTTATTCAAAAATATTATTTTAATTTCAATTGATTTTTTTCTTTTACTAAAGTTTTACATAAATGATCAGATTTATAAGTGACCAATATATCTGTAGCTGGATTTGGTACATAGATATATATAAAATTATCCAAATGCCTGCTTTTCAAGTAATTTTCAATATTGTGAAATTCTTATCTTTTATATTCAATTTTAGATAGCATTACTGGCCTGAAAATGTCTTCAATAAATATACCCTGCAATGGTCATAAGAATTCTACATCACGTTCCGATTTAAGTAAGAATTTTATTATTTAATATTTTTATTGTTTAAAACTTTTTTTTTGAAATGTTAATGCTTCTTTTGACTGAAAAATAAAACCTTAGGGAGAATTTTTATAAGAATTTTATTTATTTATTTTTTTAAAAATTTGCCCTTTCAAATCAAAACAAGTCAAATCCTCATATTCCAGCTCAGAAGGGAAGAAAAGGGGCCCATCTAAGGCTACCTTGTAGGATATTAATTAGTATTAGTAATTTGTAGGATTAGCAATTTTAAAACCCATTGTAAAATGTATGATGTATTTTAATTGAAGTAGCACATCACTCTAAGCTACTTTTTGTTAAGAGTGTTAAAATTTGAAGGTGCTACACATATAATTAATGCTATATTTATTTTGTTTCGTATATTTAAACTGACTGCTTATTGAAGTATTTCTAAAGCTTTTGTGTTATTTTTAAAACTTTTTATAGAATGGAGGAAATTCTTATGTTTTAAATTAATGTTACATTAATTTATTTAAATGTCTTACAGGATAAAATTGTTTTTGATTATTGTGGAATTTTTCTTTACAGCATTTCAAGTATGTGTTGTTGGCGAAACACTAAGACAAAATGAAGCTTTAATAAAAGCAATAGAGGTGAGACACTCTTTCATTTGCTCTTACTTTGATATGAAGGCTTTCTTGCATTTTCATATTCCTTTCAATGACTTTATCCAACCCCCTATCACATAAAGATCTAAGTAGGCTTTACTTGCTAGCTATCAGTGTTCCAAAAATTATTTTATTCATTCTAAAATTCAAAATTAAACATTACAACTAAAATGAAATTTTATGTATTTTTTGGTGGAATTTAACAGATATTCATAAAAAATTGTAGCAGAAATGGAGTTCATGATATTTACTTGGTGAATTTCTTTCTACTTATAAATTTGATATATTTAACCTTGCAGTGTTAAAGCACTGTGTAATAATATGGAATCTGTATGATAATAATTCAAGTATATGGAAATTTAGATTTTATCATATTTGATATGAAATAAAAATTTGTCCCAGCATAAGTTGCCAAATGATTAATTGTCTTCATCGAACGTCGACAATAGTAAAATTTGCAAAGTCTGATCATCAGTCCTCTACTATGATCTTGAATAGAACCTTAAATGATGTCATACTGAACAAATTTATTTCATTTACTGCAATTTTGCTGTTACTGCCTATTTTACAGTTTTTATACTTATTTTTTCTTACCATTTCATTTATGATTTACTGACTATTGAGAATTTTTCTTAGAATAATTTCCTGAATACAATACAATACAAAAAAAAAAAAACCACCCTAGGACAATAGCAACAACAAACAATCTGGATTTATTTTAACAAGATGCTTATTATCTGTCTGTTGCTTTAATCAAGTTTTACTGAAACAATTACAAGATGTTGAATACGAATAAAGCTAAATTTGAGACTGTCGTGTACAAATTCTGTGAATTTCAGATTTGTAAAGATTCAGGAATTTTTCTGTGTATTTTATTTGGTTTTTTACTTGTTTCAAATTGAGAGTTCAGACAAAAAATGTTCCAATTTTTTGCAGCATTTTCACTTACCTATTGTATACAGTTCAAGCGGGCTTGAACTAATTAATCAGGGAGGTGAATTCACAACTATATATGTTTTGGAAGAATTTGAGGGCGATGTATTTTCAAGTTTACACAAGGCAGGACAGAGAATTTTGGGCCCTACCACTGTGATGCAGTATGCAAAGAAGGATGAGGTATTATTCTAAAATAAATATTATTTAAGTCTACCCTTTTCATTTTTTTGAATTAATAATATCAAGATGATTCAGATTTTTCTATGTAATTCAATTTCATCATTTTATATTAATTTTTTTGTATATAAATGTGTACATAATAAATTAATCCAGCCCATAAAATAAATTGAGTTGGGATAATCTTTTATCATGTGATCAGCTTTCATAAGTCTATGATTTTAGACTTATATTTCATTTATTATTTGTCAGCTATAAATTGCAATGCAATGGATTTAAGCAGTGCATGTTGACTTCATTTTTAAGTCAAGTAATTGTAATTTAAAGCATTTATGCATTCCTTAATTTAAAAATGCTAAAACTTATTTTTAGTTTCTCAATGTAGCATTTATAAATTCATACCACAATTGTCTATTTCAATGATAGTGTGATATTCATTTTTATGCTGATTTTTTAAAATATAAAAGTTTTATAGATGTTAAAAATATTGTTAAATAAGAGATTTCATTTCCCAACGACCAAGTTTCATATTCTAAAAACATTTTTACTTTAAAAAGAGCAAGAGATTTTAGAGAGAGGGAAGGATAAACCTTGGTCTCTCTCTCTCTAAAAGAATCTTTAGCTTAGATTTTGGTTATATAGCAAAATTTATACTTCCCTGGATTTCCATTACTATGCATTACTATCAATATTTGTTTTGCTTTTTGTTATGTCCTTAAAAGCAATTTCAATGTTATTGAATATTTTTCAGTCTTTTCCAAATAACATTCGACCTTTGTACACTACATCTATGAAAAGTCTAGTTATCACATTTTCTGGTTTTCGATCAAAGGAGGATTTGGTGAGAATTATATTTTAAATTTATTTTACATTATTTATTGATGTTTTAATAATTTTCATAATATACTGCTTATATTATATATTGTACTGCTCATAACTTAAAATAGTTGAAAAGTAAGGGTTTATTAGATAGTTTATTTGTTGATTTTACATAAAAGCTCAATTTCAAAAATGTAAGACAAATCTTAAAACATTTGAAAATTGATATTTTTACTAAGATTTGTCCTTTTGTATGGATTTATTAAAATCGACATTAAATAAAATTTTCTGAATTTTTAGACCTCTATGGTAAATTTAGTTCATCACATGGGTGGCAGCATACGAAAGGATTTTAGTATCACCAAAACTACACATTTAGTGGCAACTGCTTCTTCAACTAATGGTGAAAAATATAAGGTATATGGATATAGTATACAGAACTTTGATTCTCTATTTTTGATCATAATTTTTTCTTCATGGTTTTTACTTTACAAAATGTACATAAATTGAAATCAGTTTTTGTTATTTTTAATTTTTGTTGATTGTTTTCTTTAAATATTTTTTATTTGTAAATTTCATATTAAAATTGCTTCTTAATCAGAGAAAGACTTCAACTTCAGAAACATTATGTAAAGAATCAAAAAATGAGACTGGAAAAGATGATATGCTGAAATAAATTTGTAAAATTTAAATAAAATTTGTTTTTTTTTGAATGGAAAGTTTTTTGATTAATCTGAAACATGTTTTGCATTTGAATCTCTAAATAAAATGTTTCTTTTTTGTTTCTGCAATTTTAAATTACATTAAATCTCTTTTTGGAAAAGATTAAACATGTATAATTCCTTGGAATTCATTTCCCTCAGAGGCTTGCCTTCTTCAGCTAAGTACAGTAATCATGACCACGAGGTAATATAGAGATATTTTTCCCCATGGAGTTTACTGTCTTTGGTAAACATGATGTTGCACCTTCCAGGATATTCAAATGTACTTTTTTTTCTTCTCAACCCTTGTCAAATCTTTTATCTTTGCTTCTAATGTAAGATCACAGATACATATTTGGTGCAGCATACCCAGATTTAGTTCTTGAGTCATAAACCTCTATGTTTACATACTTGCCTCTGATTTCATTAGTTTTGCATCATAATTAAAATATACTTAAGATGTAATATGTAAGTTATAATTTAAAATAAAGTAATTTTATTTACTGTAATATCATTTATATTACATTTCATATTCTTTAAAAATTTGAATGTTTTTTCAGTATTCTGCCAGTATGGGAATTCCAATTATGACTGCTGAATGGATTTATCAAGCTTGGGCCAAGAGACATGATGTAAACTGTATTGCAACTAATGAAGAGTTGGTTAGTGTGCAAATATTTATAAGATGAGAACTAATGTTATACAGCAATGAACTTTCAGCTTTAACTTCTTTATCCCATTTGAAAATGATACAGCATAACTTTTAATACATTTTAAATAAATTCTTATAAAAAGCATTAATTCAATTTTTAAAAGTTACTTAAATTTATTTCTGTATAAAAACAGGAAATTTTTTTCTTATACCTACTTTATATTACATGTTTATAAAGTTACATTATTAAGATGAATCTGAATTATGTTTTTTGAATACAGAGTTATTCAAATGAATCATTTGATTTACAAATTCCGTATTTTCAAAAATAAGTGACTCAGAATGATAAGTAATACCTAAATACAAAGACCTATGTGGTGACCAGGTATGGCAGAATAATCCCACTGTAGCTCATGCATGTTGTAAGAATCGACTAAAATGGGTACTTAGTGTCAGGAGGTATAGCCGAGTACCTTGCCCCTGGAGATTATACCAGGGGACCTCAGAGACTTGTCTTCTTTTGGTAGGTACGGGCATCATGACCATAAGACACCCTAGTGATCTTTTTCTTTCCCTTGGGAGTGGCCATATGGTAGCTTAGTGGTCATGGTTTCGGATTCGTGACCGGAGGTTTTCGTTCAGTTGCGGGTTCGATCCTTGGATACTAAAGACCCGCCGTGTAGCCGGGGCTGATGCACATTAAATCTGTTGGTGTCCAAAGTCTTACTGTTGACGTGATGGGGAAGTTAGGAAAGAGGGTGCCAGCTCAGGTGTCCTCATCACTTGACTGAGGTTCAAAATTACAAGGTCTGTTGCCAATAGTCATTGTGTTGCTTCTAGTGCAACGTTAATAAATTTCCTATGGGGTTTACTGTCTTTGGAAAACCCAGGTGACACACCCTGTATTACCCTAGTGATCCTTCTCTATTTTTGACCCTCCATCTTGTCAACCAATTTTTGTCTTTTTTTCACTATTTTCATGTCTAGACCACAGTTAAATCTTATTTGGTGCAGCATAGCCACATCTGGCTCTTGTACCAATAACCTTCACATTAATTCACTCACTCACATAAATACAAAGAAAAATATAGAAGTTTTATTTTGTGAACAATAGATGGTGATCGTGTGTTCTTTTTGAAGTTTTATTTCATGAAAGCTGTTTTAGAAGCTGTTCAGCAGCAGATTTGATAATGGCATTATCAGGGCAGAAATCTTTTTTGTTTACTGTTGTTTGCACATATTTCGAGAACCAACACCCCTCTCCGCACATATAATGGGGAAACTGTAGTCACCTTTAAGTGGGAATTTAGTAATACGAACCAAATTAATCCATTTACTACTGAGAGCATTTTAAGGTTATATCTTCAATTTGAGTGCAGTAGCTGTCTTTGTAAAGGGAAAAGTAAAGGAAGACCAGACACATTTGTGGAAAATATTGAAAGAGTGTTAGACATTTCTCAATGGTGCCCAATGAAATCAACAGTTTGTACCTGAAGAGAACTGGTAATTCCTCAGCCTATTGTTTGCCGAATACTATGACAAAAATTGTGTTAAAAGCTGTTGAAAATGCAATTCTTGCTTTCATTGATGTCTAGTGACAATGCACATCAATTGAATTTTTGTCTACCTGCTGGAAGACATGGAAATTGATGATTTTTGCACTCAACTTTTTTTCAGTGATGAGACCATTTTCCATGTAAGGGGGAGGGAGGTGAATTGTTATAATGTGTATTAATTGGGCTCCATTAATCCTCATACCAGGGTTAAACATTAATGGGACTTGTCGAAAGTGAACGTTTTTTTGTCTGATGTCTGTATCAGATTTATGGACCTTCCTTTTCGGGGAAGAAACAGTCATTGACTGTACCTATTTTTAATGTTGAAAATCTGACTTTTCCCCCAGATAAAGGAAGATCTATCCAAATTCATTGGAGGGACCCGCTGCCTAGCCTCCAATGTCCGCGAAATTGACAATTATTGCGGTGTAATGGTCTGGGCAGGCATCATGTTGGATGGCCACATACCTCTCCAAGTCTTTGGCAGAGGCTCTGTGACTGGTGTGAGATATAGGGATGAGGTCTTGAAGCCCTATATTTGCCCTTTCTGGGATGCAGTGGGCTCTGAGTTCATTTTAATGGATGATAATGCGAGGCCACATAGAGCTCTTCTGCTCGACGAATTTCTCGAGAGTGAGGATATTCGCCGGAATTCGCATTGGTGAATGAGTGGGATCGACTGCCATAGGCACTGATAAATTGCCTTATTTCCAATATGACATCTCACTGCAAGGCATGTATAGCTGTAAGAGGGGACCATATCTCCTATTAACCCATTTCTTTTGTGTATTCTGCAACTGCTGTTTCAGACCTTCGGACTCCCATGAGTGTTAAGCACAAATATATGTGTGTGTATTGTAACTTTTGAGTGTTTATTTTGTTTGTATTATATCAACCTATGTTCACACCAAATTTTATTAAAATCTGTCTAGTAGTTCTGGAGATTGTAGATAAAATATGAAAATTCTCTTAATTTCTTACACCATTGTACATTATTGTAATTTGAAAAAAAATTTCTCCACTTTTTAGTCATTTTAACTTGCAGTTATAAAATTAAACATGCATTTATAAATTATGGTTTCTTTTAATAAAATTATTTCAAAATCTAATTGTGAATTTTTGTATGATATTTTTTTTCAATTCACAGTGATAGTAGAGGAATTAGTAATTTTATAATTTATTACTAAAGAAGCAATGACAAGAGAAATTACTTTGCACATGAAAGAATGAGTAATTTATATACTGGTACTAATTTGAAAAAAAAATATTTTCAGATGCAATATAAATTGTTACCTTTTGTGGGCTGTAAACTGGCGTTTGTTGGATATTCCAAAGATGAACAACAACATATGATTGAAATTTCTATTAAAAATGGTAATTTATTTTACATGATATAATTCTTTTTTTTTCTTGAATCTAGTTATTTATTTTTAATTTGTGTGTAACTAAGCATAATCTATAAAATAATATAAGTAAATGCAAAACAAAATAAAAATTGGAGAACATATAATCAATTAAACATATTCAGTAAATTAGCGAACATATAATCAAATTAGATAAATGTATAAAATGTTTAAAAATCAAGTTAAAATGATTATCTAACAAATTAAGTTGATGATTAAGGTTTTTATAAATGTATTATATGAGGATGCGATTCAAAAAGTACCTATTTTAGGAATTGAGTAATTCACTTTTGTCTGTTGATCATTTTTTCTTTTACTAAGAAACCAATAAGTGTGATGCCTTTGTATTTCTATAATTTCTCTGGCTGATGAGACCATCTTTGCTTTCTTTGGAGCAAACACGCAACAGAAACAACCCTTTTTTTTCATTGTTGCACAATATCTGGTGTTCAATGATGAATCCATGTCTCTTAGACTGAATACTTGACACAAAATGATGACAATAACTAGATGTGGCAGCAATTAAAACAAACCTATGATTAATGGGGCTACTGTAGTTGATTGGTTACGGTTGCGAACTTACGGTAGATGTTGTTTCCATCAAACCAGGAATCCTGATTCCACTAAATACCCACTATGTAGTGAGGCTGAGGCACTTTAAAATCTATCAAGGTTTAAAGTCATCATATTGGGATGATATGGAAGTTAAGAAGTTTAGTTGCTTGCTCGGATGTCATCTTTGTCACTTTATTGAGGCCCAGAATTATAAAATTTATTGCGAATAGCCCTTGAGTTGCTTCTAAGTATGTAAGTCTATGAATCAGTATCACATTTGTTTGGGCACTGCTTAACCCTTTAAAGGTAACAATACTAAAAATTAGAACTATCAATGATACATTATAAAAAAAATGTAATGCCGCACATGAATATAAAGACCTTTTAAATTTTTGTCTTCTCTGCCCGGAGGGGGTTGATTTCAAGGAGCGACTGAGGTGCACTTCTTTTATTTGTGCCATTTGTTAAGGTTAGATGGAAGTAAATAATTTTCTGGTAAGTTTTGACAAAATTGCGC
Organism: Nephila pilipes; assembly: GCA_019974015.1. Taxonomy (NCBI): domain Eukaryota; kingdom Metazoa; phylum Arthropoda; class Arachnida; order Araneae; family Nephilidae; genus Nephila; species Nephila pilipes. Next base: position 715,170 of record BMAW01120808.1, on the reverse strand, counting down.
TTGCTTTTTATATAAGATTTTTTTTTTTTTTGCATTTGTGATAATGCTTTGCTACCATTAAGCAGCTGCAAAGAGTTAACTGATGGCAGAGTACAATAAGATTAAAGTGCTTTAACAACATCTGTTGTAAAGAAAGGGTACTTTTTGAAACACTCATATCTATGAATATCTGTGTATGTGGGTGATGTCCTGATAATAATAGTTTAAAGTCTGGTGCTTTTAAACAATAACTATTGATCAACTTAATATGTATAATGACATAGTTTTATTGACAAGCTGCCATTAAACAAAAGTATATCCATTGCCAACATTTGAAGTATTATTAAAAATGTAGTTAATAAGTAAAATAATATTAATGTAGAGAGGCAATTAATATTCCTACATTTTGGCCACCCTGCATTATTCCGACTGCAGATCAACTAAGATTTCATTAAGTCAGCTTGTGTAGCTGAGATATTTATTTGAACAACTCTTCTTTTAGTCATAGTTTTTGGTACATTTTGCCTAGGTGCATGCCAAGCAACTCTAGTTCCTTTCTGCTGGTGTTGCAACCTCAGTGTATATACTTTTTGTAGTTGAACTAGTGGCGTGATCATATAATCATTCTTGTCACTCTTTATGATATTTGATGTTATATGGTACTGATTACAATATTTGCTCGTAGGTGTACAAGTAGTGATTAAATTGTTAAATAAACTTTTATTGTTGCATTAATCAATTATATAGTTCACTTATTTACTCATTACTGCATCTGGACTAACCTTTAGCTATCACGATGCTTGCAGTTTGTCATATGGCACTGTGATATTTAGGATGTAACTTCAACTCGGTTCTGTATCGCGTTCGTTGAATGGCAGCAAGTTCACTAATTCGGTACTTTTTTGCTAATTTCCTATTCTTATTGTTAGTCATATTTTCTTCTTGAATTTTTAAATTATTTGTTTTAGCTCCTATAATTTTTAAACATTTTGAGTAAAAATAATTTGATGCTTCTTCTTTTAAGATCTTAAAAATATCCAAGTCTTCCCTGTTTTCCATTTTCACACTTTTTAGAAATTTGAATGGGGCACATTTAGGGCTTCAAAAAGTGTTGTTGTTTAATATTTGTTATAATTTCTCTAAGTGTTTGAACCATTTGGCAGGATGTTCTAAACTCAGTTTTGCTAGAATTAGCATTCATGTTCTATGTATTCCCTTTACTTGTCCATTTTCTCCTGTTGCTCTCTGTAGATGACATATATTTTCTTGTTCATAATATATGAATTCGTTCAAAGTAAATGTTTAATGTATGCCAGTCATGATACGAGATTGATTCCCAGGTATACTTTGCCCCAAGACTTTTTTTTTTATCTAATGCATCTTGCACTTAGATAGATCTGACAGGATATAGCCATATGAATTTTGTCAGGATTTCTACTTTTCATTAATTGTTTTAATGCAGCAATTTATCTTGTGATTGTGCCGCTTGAAGTTCAGTCACACTTTCTTCTACTATTTATAATTGGTTGCTTGCTTGAGGTGCATTTGTTCTTTCTTTGATATAATAAACTAATTCATAATTGAATTCTTCAAGCAATAAATCCTATCCAGTAATATGAGTAGTTAAATCTTTTTATTCATTGGAAAGTTGAGCAATCTGTGTCAATCTTGAAATTTTCATTAAACAGATATTTTAGTTCATATTTATAAAACTTTTCTTCAGCTGGACTGGTTTTCTTGATGGATTGGTCATTAGATGAAATTAGTCATAGTATACTTTTAGAAGTAAAATCAAATCATATCCATGCTTGCTTGAATCTGTGTACAACTCAGTCTCTCAACCTTTTTAAAAGTATAAAGTACTGGATAGTTGGAAAGTAGATCTTCAGCTCAAAAAAAAAAAAAAAAGTTTTTTTTTATTGCTTTTTACAAAGATAAATTGCTCAGGCTTTCTCAATAAATTGTTCACTGACTTTGTAAAGAGTAAATAATAAGGAATAAATTAAAAAAAAAAAAATCTACTTTTGATTAAAAAAATTGAATTGGCATTATTTCTTAATCTTTAGCTCAAGGCCAAATTTAGAAGCAGTGTATATATTTTTTAAAAGTCTGGTAATATCCTTCTTCATCAAATAAATGTGTTATGATGTCATCTGTATAATGTTTAATGAAGCCATCCTTCATCAAGTTTTGAAAGATATTGAAAACATATCTTTGTAAAACATTAGGACTTGTGGATAGTTATAAGCAAATTTTGAGAAATTCATACTAACCATTATGAGTTATCAACAATGTATATTTGCGACTTCCCTCTTCAAAGTCTAAATGAAAAAAATCCATTTTTCAAATCAATGGTCGAATAAAACTTTGGAATTTCGCAGTTGATCTAATACATCTTCAGTAAACACCAAAGAAAAATGATCTTTGATCATTTAGTGATTAAGTTGTCTGTAGTTCACATAAATTCTCATTGTGTTGTCTTTCTTTTTCACAACACTTTAGGACTTCCTTAATCAGACTTAATGATTCATTTCTTAAGTCATTAATTCATTTATTTGTTTTACTTTTTCAGGGAATGTCAATCTTTTTGATAAACTGGTATGTCATCTTTTGGAGTTATTTTCATTTTGACATCAGTAGCTTGCATTTTTTAAAGGCTTATACTTTATGATAAGTTCAGTCAAAGTAGTCTTGATATCTTTATCAGTAATGTGGTAAAAAAGCAAATTTGTGTTCATCAATAATTTCAGTGAGATACAAGAAATAGTTTATTTTGCATCACCTACTTTGAATTTTTGTTCATTATACTTCATTACTTTGTGGATATATTTTAGGAAATTTATTGAAATGTTTTTCATTTCTGTTTTGTTTGCATTGCTTAGTTTCAAAATATAAATTTTCTTTTTAAGGTGGAAAAGTATCTGATGATCCAAAAGACAAAAATTGTACTCATATTGTTGTAGAAGATGGTCATTCTGTTGATTCATCTGAATATGAGTATGATGTTTATGTACTGAAAAATGAAGTAAGCTAAATATTTTAATGTGATTTTGCTAAATCTATATTTTATTATTTACTGCTATTATTGAATTATGTATTATAAATCATTACATTTTTAAATATCCATAGTGGTTTTGGGCATGTATACAGATGGAAGCAAAAGCTGAAGAAAGGATTTACATTTTTGAAAATGTAAGTAAATATATTTTCTATTCTTGTGTAGTTTTTGAATGTAATAAAAGAATAATTTACATTATAACTTATGAAAGTTAATTGAAGTAAAATTTACTAAATGCTTTTTTTTTTTTTTTGACCTAGTTGACTTCTACAATGACATCGTCATCATTTATTATGCCCATAAAGGGTAACAAACGCAAAAGACTGGAGAGTGTTGCACATCAGCTTGCTCTTGAAAGCCAAGAAAATGAAATATATTCTATAAATACTGAATTAAGGAGAAAAACAGAAGCTAAATTATCAATCAGTGGATCCTTTTTAGATGCCACACTTTCACCAGATAAAACTCTAGGTTTGTTCACTTTATTTAAGTATATTATTAAATTTCAGCCTTCACTTGCTGTATTAATTTAAAATCCTATTTGTGTTTAACTATAAATTTACAAGAATTTATCCAGTTGATTTTTAAATTTATGCTTCTTATTTTAAAGATTAGAGTTGGGAAGCATGATGCATTAAATAAACATTTTGTTACGATCATTCAAAATTTGCAATACATATTCAATAAAAAATTAATGAAAGGATGCTGATATATAAAAAGTATATATCATTTACATTTAGAATAATAAATTTTTCAAATGCTTTACTTAACTATATATTATATAACCATGAATAAAATGCATTTTTTTAAATCTATATTATCAAAATGAAATAAAATATTTAAGGAAGTATTCAGTGTTTTACATAGAAGAAAAGTGATGTTTTGCATACTAGTTGCATAAATATTTTAATAAATTTATGATTCTTTTTAAAAATTATTGAAAAAAAAAGTTTTCATTGCTTTCCTTGTACCATCTTGGAAGGATATTTTTACTTATTAGTTATAGTGGTAAAATAAGAATTATTTTTACTATAAAAAATTATGTTTTATTGCTACTTGAAAACTAAATTTTTCTTTAGAAATAAAGTCTCCAGAGTGTACGGATAACGAAAAAGTACATGCAGCTCCCCTTGATATGCGTGTTCTTTCTCCTAGACAACAAGTTTGTTATGAATTATTTCAGACAGAAAGCAATTATGTTGGTATTCTGCATACAGTAATGACGGTTTGTATATTTTTTTTTCTTCTTTTTGTTGCTATATATGGTATTAAATTTATATTGATTAACCTTTCACAAATAAAGTTTACAAAAGATTTAATTCATTTGAAAATATTGTTTCCTTTTTCTCAAGTAATTCTTCACTTATTTTAATAGTATCATTTTTGTGTTAATAACATACATTCACTTACTTAGTGTTATTTTCAATAAAAACTCGAGTGTTATTTGAGAGTTGCAGTTTCGAGTGGTCATGCATACAAATTTCATGATTAGTGATATTTAAATTGAGCCACAATTTTGGATCTATCAAAGATGCACTTTTGCAGAGAGAGTGATGGGAGTTGTATGTTAAAAGGAAGTGGGCTGTAAAATTCTTGCAGGGTTAGAGTATTATGGTAAAAACTCAGGCATTGTCTTTGTCACTTTAGTACGGTTCAAAATTATGAGGTACATTGAAAATTAATCTGTTTAGCTATTGAGAAATGTTAATTGAAATCAACCAACCAGGAAGGAGTATTGATTTCTTCATTCTTTAGTGCATAAAGTGGCCGCAGTAGCTTAGTGGTCATGATTTCGGATTCGTGACCGGCGGTTTTCATTCAGTTGTGGGTTCGATCCTTGGCCGCTAAAGACCCTCCGTATAGCCGGGGCTAATGCACGTTAAATTTGTAGGGGCCAAAAGTCCACCCATTGGCGGGGTGTGGAAGTTAGGAGAGGGGGTGCCAGCTCAGGTGTCGCCCTCGTCACTTGAACGAGGTTCAAAATTATGAGGTCCATCGCCAATAGCCCTTGTGTTGCTTGTGGTGCGAATTCAGAAGCAACACAAAAAAACTAAACTAATTATAGTGCATAATACATTGGAAAAATTAGCATTTTTTTTCTTCTTTTATGGAAAAGTTAATTGCAATTTTTATTTAATAATTCAGTGTTTGCTCTAATTTTTCTTTTTATATTTTATTTATCTATAGATAAAATATATCAAAATTTTATGTTCACAATAAAACAAATCACATGATTAAAAATATTTTTTATTTTGATAAATTATATATTCTAATGTTTTTTGATATTGAAAGATAAACTTTAAGAAGTTAATGATTTTGAAATGTGTTGAACTATTTTTATACTTATATTAGGAAAGTGGAGGGGGGGGGGACCTATTAATTAGATCAAATGTTAAGGAATTTTAGATTAATTATAAAAATTTACAAAAATTCATTTATTTTTTGTTCAAAAGCATATTTTTCTTGCTTGTATGGTATCAATATTCATTTAATATGTGAATTAAATATTTGAAGATTAGAATCTCAATTCCATTAAAAATCGTGTATTTCTCTTGAAATATATTTTTGTAAACTCCTTTTGATACATATATAGGTGTTTAAAGAACCATTAGAAAATCTTGACCAAGTTGGAGGGGCATTACTTGCTCCAGCAGAAATAAAAATCATATTTGGAAATTTACCACCTTTGTTTGAGATTCATCAAAAAATTAGAATTGAATTAACAGACATAATTTACAGTTGGCGAGAAGATCACAGCATTGGAAATGTAATTTTGAATCATGTAAGTGTTATGAAAAATATTTAAATTAAAGTTCAGTTGTGGGTTATTCATGTTAGTTAATTATGATATTTTTATTGACTCAGGCACATGAATTCATGAAATCATATCCTCCATTTGTAAATTTCTTTGAGAAAACTAAAGAAGTATTAGCCACTTGTGATGCTACAAAGCCAAGATTTCATGCATTTTTAAAAGTAAGCAATCTTGTATTTTTAAGAATCAAATTGAATTATTCTAATTTTGTATTTGTATCTGTGTTTAAAATTTGAAATTTTTTATGTCTTTTTAATTTACTCATGCTATGTATATATATATAAACACATAGACAAATTATAAACTTTGTATGCTAAACTTTTAAAGAAATGTTTTAGACTGATCAACATGTGGATCTTGGCCATCATTACTTCGATTTATTCCTCGTATATCTTAATGAAATACATGACATACATAACTAAAACACAATATATTGTCATCTATATAATACTATTCAAAATTAATACATTTATTTTGTCATGGATTAATCAATTTTTCTGAAAGGGAGGGGGATTAATTTTAGTCCATTTCTCTCTCTCTTAACTATTTTGTAAACTGGGAAAAATGCCTTTAAGTTTTTATTATACCATTCAACAACAATACACACACATTCTCATAAGCTATCACATTTATCTTTTGTATGATTTTTTGATTCTTATTTGAATTTTAAATGTGAACTTTGATAATTTATGTAATTTAGTCTTTAAAATTTGTATTTGTAATGTAAGACTTGCCTTTAATTTAGAAAAGTACTAAATTCAAAGAAATATTCAACTTGTGATAAATAATAGAATATTAGAATTAATTTAATAATCAATAACAATAAAACATGTTTGGATTTGCTTATTTGGTTCAAGAAGCTTTGTAGTTGAAAAAAGTTTATGCGATACTTAAAAAAAAAAAATTTCAAGTTTTAAAAAAAAATCTTTGATTTATAATGGATGTTTATTTTCTTTTATCATTCATTTCATGCATGTTCACTCAAGATGCATTATAATTTATTATTTTAAGTTAAAACAGTAACATCAATTCAATTTTGATATGAAAATGTAATTTTTTAAAAATGATTTCTACATTTTCATATTCCTAGATCAATTCAGTCTATTTTAACTATTCAGTCTATAACTGGATATCTATAAAAATTAGATTATTTATGATCGTGGCATTTTACAGGTAATTGATGTGTTAGTTTTTAAAATTATTTCAATTTATACTAGTGTTCTAAGTATGAGAATATGCATATTTAGTTGAATTTCTTGAAAAGTACGGAACGAAAAGTAAAACTAATGTTTCCAATCAAAGGTGCAAATACTTAGTTTTGATTACATAAATGTTAAAGCTGTGCAATTAGAGGAAAATGCTTTGAAAGTTTTCATGGCAATATTTTTATTTACTTTTATTTGTCTGCACTCATCAGCAACTTTTGTGATGTATTTTTGCAACATTTGATGAAATTCAAAAGCAAACAATTTAAATAAGTAACCACCAATGTTTGGGTAATGGAATGAAGTTTATGAATAGTCGGGTGACTTGAGGAAGGACAGTTGAATATGTAAATTACTAAAGATTTGAATGCAGCACTTAGTATTGTGTGTAATTAATAAAGTTTAAATGTGATCAGATCCGTTGAGGAGGGTTAGGCAAAGCTGTTTAGGAGTCAAGACCATCAATAAATACTGTTATTTGTCCATTGTAGCAAGCATAGCTGGAGTACAACAGCTTTTTGTTTTCTGAACATGTTGTCAATGGAATCCAAGTTTCAAAGGTACCGTGGTGAGGCCGTGGTAGCCTAATGGTTGTAGGCATGAACTCATAGCTGGTGTTGTTTTCTCAAGCCATGTGATTTTTTTGGTTTTATACCAACCTATGTGCAAACCTAATTTCATAAATATCTGTTCAGTGCTTCTACAGATAATCAATTACAGTGAAAATTCTGTTAATTTTAAGTACGAATATATTTGAAACAAGTGATTTAAAAAATTAGTAAGAACTTGATAATGTAGGAATTTAAATGCTATTTAAAATTATATCTGTGACTGATTTAGCTCCTTATACTGCTTTAAGACAAACTATCATTCCATTTTTTTTTTTTCACTTGGATTAATTTTATTTAAATTCACCTTTTGAATAACTTTTCTAAAAAAAATTATTTCAATTTAAAAAGTGGGAAAAGGTAGAATTATTTCTTTTAATTATTTTTATTCAAATATATGTGAATAACTTTCATTTAATTTTATTTCAAAACTTTAAAACTTTGTTTTCTTTAAAACTGAATTTCAGCGATGTCAAAGCAAACCAGAATGTGGAAGACAGACATTACAAGAGCTTTTAATTAGACCTGTTCAACGATTGCCAAGTGTGATTCTTTTATTAAATGGTATGTTCTGTTTTTTATATATTGTATGCTTTATTTTTAAGTAAAAACTAATTACTTTTACTTGATAATCTCTCGTAAAACATTAGTTAGTGTGTGTTTGAAAACTAAGTGGCTTAAAAATAATGAAAATATTCCCTTAGTTATGGTAAAGATATCTATATATAAATATGCTAATTTAGGTACAAAAAAAATTACAAACTTTAGAGTTCATAATTTTTTGTACCTGAATTAGGATATATCCATATGAGTGGAATTTCTTGTTTTGTAAACAAGGAAGTGCATTTCCTTGGTTATCTTACTGCCTTTCTTAATTTATTACATATGCAGATAGACAATCTGTGTTATATTTTCAGCTTTTTTTTATATTATACTTTTATTTTGAATGTTTTTAAATTGCAAAATAAATCAATTTGTTTTTATTGTATAATCTGAACTAATACAATTATAGTTTTCAATTTTTTATTTGAGATTTTTGCATCAAAATTTTTTATTTATAGATATCTTAAAACATACCCCAAAAAGTAATCCAGATAATCAAGCTCTTGAAAAAGCAATTCAGTCTTTGAAAGATGTTCTTATGTAAGTAAATTTCTGAGAAATTTGTGCAGAGTAATTTGTGATTCAACTGTCATTATTGAAGAATCTCATTTATTTAGGCATATTAATGAAGATAAACGAAAAACAGAGGGCCAAGTTGAAATGTTCGACATAGTGAATGATATTGAAAATTGTCCAGTTAGTACATTTTCGTGTTATTTCTAAGCTAAACTCCTTAATTGGAGAATTCAGCAATGGTTTTATACCCATTTAAATAATTTTCATTCTGTTAAAAGTTAAATTTCGATTTTCATCATTTTAATAAATGATTTTCAATTCTTATTTTGTTTCAGTGTTCTAATTTTTTTTTTATAATTTATATTTTAAATGTATTTCCTTTGCTATAATTTTATACCAAAATTAAAATCACTTGTAAATTTTAAATGTTGCAAAAATAATTTTAAATGTAAGAATTGAGTACTAAAAAACTGAAAGATTTTATATATCAACATCTTAAAAGAAGTTCTGCCCCCCCTTTTTTTTTGTCTTAATAGAGTGACTGGCTTCACTTAATACAGGAATGTAAGAATTAAGTGTGCAAAAATGAATTCATATTGTAAAAAAAAATCAAGTATACTATTTTTTTTTTTTTTTTTTTTTTAATTATGTATTTTATTTTTTTTTTTTAAAAAATTTATTTATTTTTTAAAAAAAAATCAATTTTACTTTTTTTTTTTTTTTTTTTTTGTTAGTAATGCTGATAATTTTTTTTTTCTCAAAATTGTGTTCCTTCTTTATGATATTAATACTTTTTTTTTATTAATAATGCTCAATATAATGATAAATCAACAATTTTTATTTGGTTGCATTATTTATTATTACTTATAGAATCACATGTTCAATTTTTTTTTTTTTGATAAACTTAAATTTTTATTCTATAAATATTAAAATTTAATATTGAGAAAATTTTGTTTTTATTGTTACTAAATTAAAGTGTGTAAGGAACTCTGGTTTTTCTTCATGAGATTTAAAGTACTCATTTTCAAGACATTTTTTCTCTCCAAATTATAGCCCAACTTGCTGTCGTCTCATAGAAACCTGGTTTATAAAACGGACATGCAAGAAGTTACGGATATGTTAAATAAAAAAAGTGGCGTAGTTACAATGTTCCTTTTTAATGATGTTTTAGAGGTCAGTTAATTTGTATCACAATTACAAGACATTTTTAAAATAAAGTTATACTAAAATGAAAAGTTATTTAGTGTTGTTTCTTCTTGATGTGTTGTACTGTTTTAAATTTTTAAAATCATTTATTAAAATTTTTGCTTGTATTTTATTAATTTTTTGTGTGATATTTTTAAATGGAAGCTTTAAGGATAACAACTTAAATGTATAATGTGTTGCAATATAATTTTATACTTTTTGTTTCTTAAAAATATGTAATATGATATATGATATCTTTACAGATACCACTGAAGGAAATGAAAGAATTACTTTTACTCCTTTATGAATTTTACTTTATTATTTCAGATTTGTAAAAAGAGAGGCAAAGTGAACAACTCTTTAAAAAGTCCTGGAGTTACAAGTTTGACTACTGGAACTTTGAAAACTCAGTCAAAATCATATAAGCACTTAGATTTGATTCCTCTTGGACACATCAAAAGAGTTGTAGATGTTACTGAAACTGAAGGCAAGTCTAAGGAATTTGTTTTTAATTGAAATTTTTTTGAAACTGATTATTTTTCTTTTATATTTTTATCTGAACATTATTTACATTTTTATCAGATATTTTGTTTCTAAAGTGAAAAAAACTAGTAGTTTATGGACTAATTTTGTGCAACATATTGATTGTGTTTTTATAAATATATTGTAACAGATGTTATAAAATTTACCAGTAATTTAGGAGGATTAATCTCAAATTACACAAAGTACTTCTTTTGTTGTACCTTTTTTGTTTTTAATTCATTCCTATTGAATGGATTTGTCTAGTAACTCTTTTGCTAAGACCTTTTGTACTGATCAGACTGGTCCCAAAACGTCTAGTCTAAACATCAGGCTGAATATAGGTTGCAGTAGAGATGTCTTGGTTTATCCAGTAGTTTTTAATATTTCAAGCTTGTATTAAATTTGCTTGAAAATACTAAAATAGTGAAAGTATGAAATTTAATATTTACATTTCTATTTCTATCTTAAAATTCTTGCTCTGTACATGTGTTTACCAGTCAGATTAAAGATAGAAATTTTTGCTATCTAATGTCATTTTAAGAGATAAATTTTCTATTGACCAATGACCATAAGTGATGGCTGATATTACTATTCATAAATTTTGATCTATATAGAAAATTATTTTTGATGTTTCCCATAATTTCTTTGCAATTATCTGGAAGCAAAATGGTTTTGTTTGTTTGTTTAGGGAGAGGAGAGAGAGCTAACAAATTATATATGAAAAATAATTGTTATTAGATTTTACTAATTTACCTTTTTTATTGCAAAAACTGGAGGGGAGAAAATAGAAGATAAAACATTAGATATACTTATTTATAAGCATAGTTTCCATTGCATTTAGCTGTTTATTTATTAATTCTGAAACATTTTTCCTTATCTTTACATATTCTTTAATTCATTCTATTTTTTTTATATGTTCTAAAACAAACCCATAAAGCAAATTTCCCTAAAGTTCGTAAAATAATTCATAAAGCAAATTTTTCTGAAATAAATTCGTAAAGCACATTGTTCTAAAATAAATTCATAAAGCAAATTATTTTTGTGTCACATCATCAGTCCTTTACTTTTATGTGTGCATAAAGGATGTTTATTCAAATGGATTTTATCAGATGTAGGTTTGTGTTGTACTTTTGCAAATATATTTCCTCATCAATCTCATTCTCCAGCCACCATCCTCCTGGTTTATTTAAGCACTTACATATGTTTTTATAGAGGGCATTGATGAAGAGAAACATTGAATGAGAGCAGTCACACATTTTATTAGAAGGGTAGTATGAGATGGTATAATTTATATATTTGTTACACAATAGCATAAATCAAAATATGAGTTGGAATACCAATTATTATAAAAAATATTTTCTATGTATTTAGCTTCATTAATAATCAAGGTCTGTTTAAATTAAAAAAAAGTTTTCTGTACATTTATCATTATGGAATGTTATTTCTTTAATGCAAAATATTTCCCTTCTTGAAAATTGCATATGTATGAATAAAATTAGTAAACATTTTAATAGAAAATTTTACATCTGCAAAATGTTTACACCACAAGTCTTCAATTGCTTCAAATTTTTTGCAAATTTTTCAGTTACAGATTAAATTAAATTAAATTTTTTGTTTTTAAAGTGATTTTGACAATAGCTATATTTAAAATGAAGGATTATATATGTAAAGGTAAATTATGGTTTAAAATGATGTGAACTATAACTTCTATTTAGTGCAGATACTGTATTAAATTATCTTTCTTCTAATACTTTTAGAATGTAAAAATGTATTTGCCATTGTTTGTTGGTCCAGCAAAGAGCTTAAAGAACTTTTATATGTGTTTATATTGCTTGATGACATTTGCAAGAAGGAGTTTTTACGTATATTGTGTCGTCAAGTTGCCAACAGTGTTTGCAAAGCTGATTCTGTGAGTTTTTTGATTTGTCATTGTATTTATTTTTTCATTTGCTCTTAGATAGTTTTAAAAAAAAAATTCTTTCTTGCTTTAGCGATATTTTAGCACTCATGAATTATAAAATTGTATTAAGCATGTTTATTTTTAAATTCCCAACCTTTTCAATATATCTTCATCTATTAGCTAACTTTGATTATTACCTACTGTAGTAACCATCCTTATTATTTGTGAACAACATAAAATATTGTGCTGAAAATTTTAAAACTTGATTAGTTTTTTAATTCATAATAAAATTTTAAAACTCAATATTTGTGTGTATTTTTACAATACACTCATATAGGTGAAAGATTAAGTTAGTATGTCAGTTGATGTTAAAACCACGTTTCGTTTTATCAAAAAATAAGTATATTTTAAGATTTCAAATCTAAAGATTCTATTAGTCAGAATATGAATTAAAAAGTTTAATCTAAGGATTTTTTTTTTTTTATGAAATCAATTTTAAGAAATCTGTAGAACTTTTTAGCAATAACACATCAATCAATAACTCCCGAATCTAACATTGAAAACAACATTTTTTTTGCAAATTTTTTTTTTATTCATCAACATAACACCTTTTGTTAATCACCTTTTAGGGTGATACAATCGTTCCAACGCTTTTCCAAATCTCCCTCCCCCCATTTTTTTTCTTCTTTTTTTTTTCCCCGCAAGAAATCTGTTTTGTTGCGAGTAAATAGCGATAAACAGCTTTCTGAATCATCGACTCGTTGCTGTTTTTGTTCCATCGAAAGCAATCGCGGCACCCACTTGGAAAAAAACCTTTTTCACTTCACTTCAAAAAACCTTTTTCCTGTTCCGATCGACTTAAAATTTTGACACGTTTCAAGCAAAGGTTAGTACTCTAGAAAGACCTGGTTACTGGTTTACTACGAGCGCCATCTCTGGGTTAGTCTCGGGAGTTATTGATCGATGTGTTACATATAATTAAAAAATGCTGAAAAATTTTTGTGGTAATGACACTGATTTGTTCTGGTAATGAATTGAAAGATTTTAAAAAAGCAAGTTGCTTTGTAATATATAAATTTTGTCAGAAATAATTAAGTTGTTTTTTATTTCCAGGTTTGTTAAATTTGCTTTAAGTGCAAATATTATGATTGCCAATCAATATTCATTTTTCTAACAATATGATTTTTAAATATTTATTCAAAACTGACATTGCTTGATTATATTTATTTTCTCCTTTTATTATAGGAAAATTTATTGGCTATTTTAGAACCTCACCAGTTGGATTTACCTGCATCTGAAAATACAGGAAATGCTCTAACAAAGGCTTTGAAGTAAGTTACTTTTATTTGATGGAATTTTAAATACTAATGAAAAACTAGCAAAATGAAATAATTATACAATATTTGATTTAATTTATGTTTAATTTTTTTAGACAAGGAAAAAAAAAGCTACATTTTAAATTTGCTTATGCAAATAATCATAACAGTACCTTTTTTTTGGAGGGGGAACTCATGAAAAAATGTATGAATTTATGTGACACATTTTATTCAACTGTTCCTACGTCATGAGCTTTGGAAACTTGATTGAAAATTAATTTTCAAATGCTGTTTAAGTGTTCATTAAATATTTATTGTATCAGTATATTTCAAATTTATAATTATTTAATATTTACAGCAAATTTTAATATTTGCATTTACAGCAAATTTCAATTTAATATTAATATTTACAGCAAAACAAGGAACAAGCTTGGTAGGGCTTTGTCTATGAGAAGGACACCTACTAAAAGGGGTTTAAGCAGAGCAGTTTCTACTATTATAAGTCCCCTGAGAAGTTTTAGTACACCATCCAATACTATTTCAACTTTGAGGTTGTCTTCTGTTACAAACCTTACTGTAAGTATTATTACATATGTATAATTTTTTTTTGTATTGCTTGTATCATACCAATTGTTGGTCATTAATTAAAAAAAAAATGTTCTATGAAATAACATTAAAAAAAAATATTTTTATTTTTCCATTTTATTAATTTATAATTGATTTACTGTTTACTTTTTCTCTCATTCTACATTTTGCATTAAATTTATTATGATTCCCGTCACAAAGGTTGATATGTTCATTTATTGTTATATGAATTTGATCTATGGATTCTAGATAAAATTTAAGGTTATACTTGGATTTTCAATAGTATTTGATTACATTTTAATTGTTTTTGTAAAATATCAATTTAAAAGAAATCTGTGAATTATTTTTTTTCTCATTTTAATGTAATGGGGTGTATTTCACTTTAATCCTTTATTTTTACAAGGGTTTGAAGAAATTAGTTTTACATTTTTTAAAAAATTAGTTTGATTTTCCTTTCATTGGATAATGTAAAAAAGTTGATAATTATATATCTTCTTTAATCTCATATTTTTTGGTACTTATGTAAAATCCGGTCAACTATGAAAGCTGATGCATTTTTTCGTCATTCATGGAAGTTGATGCAACTCAACTGAAATGTATGTCAATCATTTCAGTTGCTCTAAATACTTGATTCTATTCAAGATAGTGGCAAATAGTTCTTTTTTGTTGTGAATTCAAAGCCACTTATCTGTACATGAATTAAATTGGTTGTATGTGGTTTTCTGATGCTCTTTTTTTGTGTAATTTTATTATGCCCCAAACTTTCAACTTTTTGTTTTGTACACCAGTCATTGGGTTCCCAAAGTTATAACAGTTGTTAACTTTGAAATATATTTGAATTTTGTAGCTTTTAATTTTTCAGTTTTACAAGTTTTGTACATGCCTGAAGAAAGGGGGATCCTTCTTTAATATTTTCATTTATTGCTTGGAAAAAAGGTAGTCACCATTATATCAGGAACTTTAACAATAAAGTGCTAATTTATCGTAAACTTTTTCAAATATCCATTGTTTAAAGGAATATTCTTCATGTTTGGGTTTTTTGTTTTGCATATAGTTTCATGGATCTCTACAATGAGGTTCAGCACTCCAGATTTTCCTTTGGTTGTGATAAATGGTAATGTACCCGTACTTCTCTTGGGTAATTGCTCCAATGTTGTTTATACAATGCCGTTGCTTGTTTATTTTCAAGTATGATGTATTGTGTCCATTAACTCACTTTTTTAATGCCAGGATTTCCAGCTTTGAAAATACTCTACTACATTTTGTTCTGTAGTAGGCAAGTCCAAAAAGTTTTATTATTTCTTCCAAAATGTGAGGTAGAAAAACAGAAATAGTCAGGTTGTTGTTAGCATTTGATTGAGCACTTGTTTAAATAAGGGCTAAACAAGGTTACATAAAATGATGTGGCAAATAGCTAAATGGTTTATGATAGTTTTTTTTCTTATTTGGCAAGTAGCAAAATAGGAAAAGCCATGTTTGAGTTCACACTTTCTTTTGACGGAATATTGCATTATTCAGTAATATTTTCCATTTTTGCTGCATATAACATCTTTCTTGGCAATATTTTTCTGGTTTGGCAAAAATGGTCTGCAGGATTTTACACAAGTATCTATTTTTCAATGAATATGTTAAATATTTTAATTCATTCCAATTTTATTATGTTTTTGACAGAAGAGTAGTGGATTTCTTAATCCTCATGGTATTAAAGTAAGAAAATACTTTATGATGGAATTTTATGATTCTTTTTTTTTTTTTTTTTTTTTTTGTAAAGAAAATCTAAATATTATATTAGTTTAAGAAAAATCAAGGTATTTATTTATAATTTAAAATGGCTCTCAAGTTATAAAAATTTGCTTAACTTTTTATTTTTTTAATTGCTTTGTTTCAAAATCAATATTTATGACATCAATGAACTAATTTTTTTTTCCTTCTTTGTAAGATAGAATAGCTTAGTTCTACAAAGTCTATTTAAGTACCAAATTATTACCTTATGGGTTCATTGGTTAAAATTTCTGGCACTGAATTCTCATGGGATATATTTTACAAAACACTAGGTTAAGTGTTATCTTATGATCAACAACAAAAATATGTATACAAAAAAAAACAAGCTTGCACATTTCATAATAATTTAAAGACTGTGCTTAGATTTTAGAAGCATTTTACCATTTAAGTTATTTGCTTTTTAAAATTGTATATTTTATCAATATGTTAAAAATTTATTAAAAATACCATAAAAATTAATTTGTATTACTAAATTATTCTAAATTTTTTTATGGATAAAATGTTAAATGTAAAAAATAAATATAACCAAATGATTTATCAAAGCGCATTGTAATGAAACCGAAACCATTAAAAAGAAATTTAAAATTTTTATATTATGTATGTGTTTTTTCAGCAATATATTTTAATTTTACTCTTCAGCTGATTTTTCAAATGTCACTATATTTGAATCTAAAATTTCTGCACAATTGTTTTTTTTTTTTTTTTTTTTTTTTTTTATAATAATCTTTTATATTTTAAAAAAGTTAATACATTTTAGTCTTTTTTTTCCCCAAAAAAATTTTTGGATTACAAATTCAAAATTCAAAGTCTATTTTTATAAATCTAGAACCCATTTCATGACTAATAAAATTGACAAATTTTTGACGATATTTTTTTCTGTTTTGACAGCAATTACCATGTTTACTCCCAGAAGCACTACTCCCATTTAGCAGCCAGTTGTTCAGGACAACTAAATCAAAAGCAGCATTTGAATCAAATTTAAGGTCAGTTATGTGAGAGCTGCTTTGGATAGTAGTGCTTCTTAGATTTTCTTCCCTTGTGCTATGTCCATAAAATCCTTTTCACATGTCCTGTTGGGGTATCTTGTTGCACTTGGTGGTTTGTCAATGCTTTGCCCATATTTGTTTTTAAAGCTGCACCTTTGAATCCC
Source organism: Nephila pilipes (assembly GCA_019974015.1). Classification (NCBI taxonomy): domain Eukaryota; kingdom Metazoa; phylum Arthropoda; class Arachnida; order Araneae; family Nephilidae; genus Nephila; species Nephila pilipes. The sequence goes on along the minus strand of BMAW01120808.1, from coordinate 697,946 downwards.
TATTTAATTATACTTTTTAAATCTGTGTAAGCAGAAATTTGTGTGTGTTAGTTCTGAAAATAAGTTTTTGATGTTTCCAACCTGTGTTGTGAAGAAATGTGTTTGCTAATTTCTGTTTCATGCATAGAAATATGTCTTTTCTCACTACAGCCTTCCCGTCTTTTTTTTTTTTTTTGGGGGGGGGGGGGGGGATTATATGTAATTTTCCCTATCCTTTCAAATTAATACAAATTAAAAATTTAACTGATACATCAGTTAAATTTTTGATGATTCTTGAATTTCCAATTTTTTTTAGAAATGGGCAATACACATATAATCTTTAATATTTTGCACATAAATAAATTAATAATAATAATAATAAAAAATTATGAATATATTTTTTAATTTTGCTATAACATTAATACAGTTAAAGTGCTCAAAACTTTTTTTTTTTTTTTTTTTGTAATGACTTAAAAACTGAAAGGAGGAATGAAATGCATGATTTTGAATGGTTTGTTTTCTGCATTGTTAACTTAATGCTTATTGGTTTTAATCATTATATTTTTTTGGTTTTTTGATCATTTATTACTTATATGACTTTTTGAAGTGTTCATAAACATTATAAAAATTAAAACAAGCCATAAATCTTTAAAATAAATATGCTTATTTGAAAATTTCTGAAATATGTCTTTTTTAAGAATAAACCTTCTCTCACTTTAATTTTCTTCTTACGTTGCTGAAAGTATGTTCTTCCCAAATTTTTTTTATGGATTATTCCACTTATGATTAATTTTCATTTCAATCATGAGACTGATTTATCAATATCAAGCCTTTTAAATTAAAAAAAAAAAAATGCCCATGTAAGAACAATGTATGTTTTTAAAATTTGAATGTAACTTAAAAAAAAAAAACTTTAATTTTGATGTTAAAACTTTCTAAATATAATAGTTTCCCAATATTAGTTAAGTTTTTTTTAGTAATTTTATGTTTTTTTCCCCCTAAGATTTTTTAAAATTATTTTAAGTCTTGGATAGATATACATAATTTTGGGATTTTATGTTATGGTTTGTAATGAATAAAATTTTCAAATAGTTATTGATATAGTTTTATTTTAAAATCAGGGGGAAATAATTGCTTTTAAAAGCTATAAGACAGGGTTATTTAGACAATGAGATTTTTTATAAAACAAAATAAGAACTAAATTTGTATCAATACATATTGTTTTTTCTCAGCTTCACAGGTTTTTTGAAACAAATACTTTATATATATGTATTTCTATAATTTTTTTTTGGCAGGGAAGAGCAAAGATCTTCTCATCAATTTTAACTGTTATTATTTTTATGACAGGAGCTTGAACCCCCTAATTCCAGTCTTACCCCCTCACCAGTCGGAGGAAAGAAGATGAAGAGTGGTTCATTAGGTGTTTCTGTTGCAAAGTATTTTTAAGAGCTATCACAAGGACACAATTTGTTTTAGTTCAAAAGTTATTATTTTACATTTTAGCTGCTGATATATATGTATATATAATCTACACTTTATTGTATTTTTAAACATTGCAAAACACTTCTTCTTCAGAAGTAATTGTTGGAATGTGCATGTTTATTTTTTACAACCAACTCAGATACTAACATTCCAGTTATTTACTCTTTAGAAAATAAACTGTTTAGCAGCACAATATACTAATCAAATTAACCAATATTTTAATAAATTTATTTACAAAGTACTGTAGTTAAAATAAAAGCTATTTTTTTTTTTTTTTTAAGTCAATTGTAAAATGTACCTGGATGTATGATGCTCTGGTCAGTTAAAGAGGCAGCTTGTAAATATGCAATGTGAAATTGAATAGTCTTCCACTTGAAATGTATTATACATCTATATAGTTAGAAATAATTTATATCATATAGTTAATTTATGTATGGGGACCTGAGTGAAGTGCTCCCAAATATTTTGATGATTTCTTGATTCATATTGATATTTTAATGCAATAAGTTGTACAGTTTTTTTCTCATTATTTCTTGATAAATTTTTTGTAATACTTTTATGAGAAATAAATGTAATCAATTTTAATTGCTTTTGAAATATTACTCTAAAACTTTTGATAAATTCTTTTCTTGGAAACATTATTAAAATGTATTGTAACAGTGTTAAAAATATGCATATGAAATCTTAATATATAAATATGCATGCCTAATCTTATAAGTGGGAGAATAGTGAGGTTCGCATATTTCTTTGGATCTCATGATTCTATGTTTTCTTCCCTTTCCTTTTTTAAAAAAAAGTAATAATTTTTAGAAATTTCTTGAAGTGTGTGTGTGTGGGGGGGAGTTGATGTTTAATTTTTCTGGATTAAGCTAATTTTTGATATTTTATTTAGAGGTCACATTACAAATTTTTCATGATTTTTTAGATAAATGTTTTATATAAGTTTTCATTAAAAAAAAAAAAAAAAAAAAAAAAAAAAAAAAAAAAACAGATGCACACACAAACTTTAATCTTTTAGTTCTTAAATTCTTTGTGAAGAATGAAAGGTATGTTATATACCAGTTTTCTGGGGACATTATTGAGTAAAATTCAATAAAAGAAATCTCTGATGACAACTATTTATTATTGCTTCCCACCAAAAATCAGCAACAACTGAATTTAGAAACAGCATTTTAAGACTTTCATGTCAATAATACTTATTAAAAAAAAAAAAAATCTTTAATTTAGTGTTGCATGATAGTGGACAGAAATTGAATGCAGTACTGGGAGTTAAATAAAAGTTTAAAATTTTTGGATGTTTAAAAAATTTCATGAAATGTGTTAAGCTGATAAATTACAAATTCACTTACATGTATAACAAAAGTTTCGAATTTTGTCACATCCTTGATTAACATTACAAGTATGAAGTGAGAGATTTTAGTAGACTATAATAAATTGTATGCATATTTTTTATAATGCAATTTTAGTGTAAATTAATTTTTTTTATTAATTGCTGACACTCACTCATCATTCCATTAAAAATTGCCTTTTTAAGAAATTGTAGAAAAAAAATTCAAATTTTGAAAAGATTTTTAAATGAGAGAGAATTTATTAAATCTGTAAAGGAATGAAGTAGTCTGCTTCGAAGAATATTAGTTTAGTGAGTTGTGGGTCATACATTTTAAGAGTTTATTTCTACCATTGAATTACACATGGAATGATTGTTGCCTCACATTTAATTATGTTAGTTGAGTAAGAGAATGAGGTCTAAAAGCTCAATCCATATGTTATGATTAGCTCAAAATTATGAATTCTGTCATGTATCTTGAGCAGGGGTTTTGAAATTATATTAAAAAAAAAAAAAATCTTATGATGCATTTGAACCTACAGTCTAATTTCTGTGGCACTCTAAATTCTCTAAAATTATGTGTCCAAAATAGAGATACATATTTATGCACATCCAAAAAAACCTGATTGAAAAATCTTACACATTGAGCAGTGGTTACAAGAATGAAAATTGGATACGAATTATTTGAAGAAAAATTTCAAAGAGTTGAAGGAATTTGCTGTTTTAATCTGGAGATGCATATATATTGAGCTAGTCAATTAGAAATTGGTCCATCTCTGTCCCTTTTGTAAATTATCCTTCTTTGCATTTATTCATAGAGGTAGTAGGTGCATTTTTGCTGGGTTTCTTGCCAAATTCGCTCTGTCAAGTTTCTTCAGTAAGATATTCTAAGACTGCAAGATGCTTCTACTTTTCAAATTTTCTATTTATGGGAGGGTTCTAGTTGACCATGAAATTGTTTCATGGGGATGGCATTAAAAAAGTACCATATGATGTAGTGTAATTTGCAGCCATTTTGTGGAACTTGTGGTCCGAAACAATTCAGCTATAGTCGGTGAGATTCCTGATGGAATGAGCTCAGTGCCATGCTAGCACACTCATGACCCTGAGGCCCCCCAGTGATCTTTTTCTTTCCCACGGGGTTTACTGTCTTTTGTAAACTTGGGTGATGCCTCCCATGATACCTTAGCAATCTTTCTCTATTTTCGGCCCTCCTTGGCAACCAATTTTTATCTATTTTTTCACATGTCTAGATCACAGCATTTTGGTGCAGCATGGCCACATTTGGTAATTGCACCATTAAAATACTATCATGCAATTGTTTATTTTTTCAATTTTTTTTGGCTTCCAGATTACAGCTTTACCTTGTTATGTGCAGCTTAGCCATGTTTGATTATTGTGTCATTAAACTTGACTGTCACTCCCTCGCATTTACAGAAACACTTATTGGGATGTACACAAAATGGATAGTTTGCTTTTTGGAGTGCTCTTAACTTGGATCTCTTTCCAAGCCACCTATCAAAGGTCCTTGCAATCATTGGTATTCCAGTTGCTCATTGGGTCGTTGAAAACGGCTAATTAGTAGCTTTCACAGCTATTTTCTCTTCATGTTCTATTGTCTCTAGGTTAACCATTGCTTTATTTCTGTGTTCTGCCTTGATCCAGTTGTGACAAAACATAGCACCTTGTTTACATGTAATTGAATACTCGACCACTGAGTTGAAGTAGAGTAAATAAATCGAAGGATTAGTAAAATGCATTAACTCAAGGTTCTAGCTATCTTTGTAAGAATATGAATGCAAAACATTGATACTCTCAAAATGAGTTGACAAAATCGAATTGTATTTCTTTCCTGCTGCCATCATTGACTGTAAAGTTGTTATCTTTTGCATATTGAATTTAAAAATATTTTCTTATGAAAGTTTGTTATGATAAAGGGACTCCTTAGTGTCTGTGTGCATGTTGTCAAATATTACCAATATTGATTGATATGTATTAAATGACATATAGAGCTGGAAAATCAGATCATAGAATTGACCACTTTAATATTTTTTTTAGTATCTCAGATTAAATGAAAGAGTAACCTCAATTACTTTTTTGGAAAGTGAATGTAAAGAGATATTTGAAATTACAAAATTTTTAAAGAGTTAATTTTCAGATGTGCTATTTTTCCAAAATGTTTGTTAAAGATGTTTAGTAAAGTTCACAACAGCAATCGATTAATCTTACACTTTTTTTTATAAGAATATTTATAATCTTAATTGTAATTTATAAATAACACTTCCCATAGATTTTATAGCAGGTTGGTAGTTAATTTTGTTACACATTTACAAATTTTATATAATAAATTATTTGATACAAATTTTTGCTAAAATATTATAAATATTTTGAATGTTGTCTTTTAGGGAAAACTTAGTAATTCAAGAACCTTTGCTGCTTCTCGATTTTGTAAAAATATGAGGATTATAAGTTTAAAAATTGTTTGCTGTAACAATAGATTGAATATTCTGTGCATTAACAAAAATGTTGGTGAGCTAATAAAATGAGAAAATATTTATTAAACTATATCTTTAGTCAAAGCAATTAATGTATGAGGATTTCAAAAGTTAACATGATTTGCACTTATGTGCATATAAGATTCGAAATGTTGTTAGGAAAGAAATATTCTGAATTTTCTTTTTTTCATGTTACACAATCCAATTCTAAAAATATTTAGTTTGGAATTCCCCTCCCCCCTCCTTTTAATGTATAAGGGAATGAAAAATCAGGAAATTTAATATTTGAAATTGTCAGTGAAAAGTAGATAATCATATTTTGTTTAAAATATATAACAGAAATCACAGTTAACTTTTTTTTTTCGCGTGTATTAAGCCTAATCTGGAATTAATGTTATAAAATTCATCTTACTGGTGAGTTTTGAAAAGCAAATTTTAATTTGAAATTAAATCACTTTAAGAAACTTATTTTTGGCACAAAATATTTCTTCAATGCGAGTATCTTCGTGGGTTTCAAACCGAGTCGAATAAGAAAGATTTCACTTTTGTACCCGGAAATAAGGTATATTTTACGGATTTCTGAGATTTCAAGGGCATTTCCAGCTTTGAAATTCTCTTCTATATCAGGTCCCTTAATTAAAGAAACGTTTGATCTGTTCCCGCTCATTTTAACCCTTTCGCGATGGGCATCTAAGTCACCGAATCGCTCTCTCCAGATAGCACGCTAACAGGATGCACTGTCTTGTGGGGACGGGCCATTCGCGCCAATAAGCCTAACTTGGGGGAAGGGGAATTCGCTTGAATAAAATTTAAAAATAAATCTAATAAATCAAAATATAATTCGTATTTATTTAATTTGTTTATTCAAAAGTAATGCTGTACACCCGGCCACAGAGTCAATTCAAATAGTATGAACTCCTGGTTGTGAAATAAGTTGACAGGCGATGTATATATGACGCCCGCCGCGAAAAGATAAGAGAAACTAGCAATTGTTTATTATATTCTCGTACAATTATGCTACTTTCATCATGTATTGTTACGAACCTGCGATGACGCTTCACTGTAATGTTCTTATAAAGGGAAAGATACATTTACAGAAATTTCTCCGAATACCATTGAAGCTTAAGCAATGACCATCAGATCTTGGCGACAAATGGAAATTTTTGGAAAATGCTGGAATCTTGACGATATCTCGATTAAGGGGAAAGTTATGCGCTTTCCCCGGAATTTTCCTGTGACACTACACCTGGCCGGAACAGCTGTGTATATGGAGATGCGCGAATTGGCTGGGAATCAACCGAGTGAAACTGTTGGTATTATCGTGAAAGAAACGGTCTACAACTGAAGGGAATTGTAGGAGTCCGTACAAAGCATTCTTTGGAGATATGTCCGTAGTGCGAACTAGTAAGCTGGTGAAATGAACTTTATTGAAAGTACTGTGTGACTGTCATTACAAGTGCTGTTTTGTATCTGTGTTGCTGAGATATACAATTCCTTTTTTTTGTTCCTTCTGTGTCGCTAATCTGTACTAGAGCTGTGTTTCTTCATTGTGTTGTTAATCTCCAAGTTTTGCTACCTGTGTTCATCTTGTTCTAATATTTGTGAATAAAACGTCATTTGCCGTTATCCTCCGTGTTGAACATATTTCACTCTTACACCCACGGGACAGATTTTTTTACAGTATGTATAAAAACTATAGATTAAAAAAATTTCAATTGATAAATTAACTCTTTAATTTCGAAAGAGATAGTTAGAAAGATTCCTAACTTATTTAAGTGAACTCTCGAGTCTGAATGAATTACAGTAGAGTACTTGTGTATTATTAACTATTAAGTGATTAAATATAGTTTATTGATCTGAGAGAGAAAGCGAGAGAGAGTATTCTTTACATTAGTGCAAAAGTTACAAATCCGTATGGCTTTTGCTGTTTTGAATCAAATTGACAGTATTGAATATAAAAATTATTTTTGATTTTAATAAATAAAAAAATTTGAGTATATTGCTCTCTTTGAAAAATGTTATCAATATAATTTGATGTAGAATGTTATCTAATAATTCATTAAAACAAACTAATAAATTTTAAGTAATTAAAAACTCGGATTGCAAAAATATATTTATTCTTAAAAAGAAAATTCAGCATTTTTTCGAAAATAAATATCGAAAAACTTGATCTCACAGATTAAATGTATGAAGTTTTTCAAAAAGAAATGTTACAGTTATTTGACGCAGCATAGCCATATTTGGCTCTTGCGCCATTAAACTTTACATTCACTCACTCACTCACAGTCCTCGGTAGTCTAGTGGTTATGGTCGCTGCTGGCGGTTTTCGTTGAGTCGTGGGTTCGAGTCCTGATGCCACAAAAGACCGATTGAGTAGCAGAGGCTGATGCACCCTAAATCTGTTGCAGCTAAAAGTCATCCCGTTGGCGTGGTGGGGAAGTTAGGAGAAGGAGATACCAGCTCAGGTATCGTCCTCGTCATTTTTCAAAATTGCGAGGTCCGTCACCAATAGCCCTCGTATTGCTTCTAGTGCGACGTTATTAAAATCGATCAATCAATCTTTTATTGTAGCTAAGATTTCAGAGCATTGATGAATTACTGGGACTACAATTTGAAAAAAAGCATTGAAGTTACTATTTCTCGATATAACCAATATTTCCTAGTAGTATTCGTATCGTGCAGTTTTGATGAAGGATTTTTTTTTTTTTTTTTGGTTAAATGATATGAAAATCAGTTAGTTTAGATTCATTGAATTATTCACTATTCTTGGAATAAGAGTCATGCTTATGCTTCGGTATAAGCAAATGTGTTAATCTTATCTTAGTTTTAAATCATTTTATTAATTTTTTTTGTTGCCATAAATTGATAAAGAACTACTAATACTTAGAAACAAAAGACTGCTTTCTTTAAATAAATACCTCATTGTCTTCTTAACCGATAAAAACATAAACAAAATTGGAAACAGCTTTTTTTTTTGTATTCACATTCATTCACAATTTTTGCTTCTTGCCCTTAAATACTGTTTGTAATTAATAACGGAATAAGCTCCTTCGATGCATAATTAGCAAGATTATTTATACATCAAGCGTTATTTTTCTTACAGGCAGTTTCTCTTTAGCATTAACCGATTCTTCTTTCGTGTACACCTTGTAAGAGTTCTGAAAAGTAATTACATATCGAAGACTTACTCAACCTTAAGGCAAGTGTGTAATTAAAAGATCATTGGTTGATTCGTAAATATTGATCCCTAGTTTTTTTTCTCTGCATGGGTAGTCGGAAGTATTAGTTGGTGACTAAATCAAGTGTTCAGGAACGATGACAGCAATTAAGTGTTAGATTTATTTCGGGTAAGTTTTCGAAATGGTTGATATTGAGCATAAATCACGGTATGGATCTTTGTAACTTGTTTTGTGAATAGGGTGCCATCAATGGCCATCCGGTTTTTTGTTGTAGCTAATGTTCTGTTTATGAGTTTCCTATTAAGTTAGATTAATTCACGCTCCCACTCATCAAAATTAAGATGTTCTCGGCAGACGAAAAATGTCACGGGCTCGCATTGTTTTCGTCGAGTCGTGGGTTCGAGCCCGTCGTGTAGTGGGACTGATGTACGTTAAATCTATCTTTCTGTTAGTATGATGTCGAAATTTGGAAAGGAGGAAGTCAGCTTGGGTTCCGTCTTCATCATCTGATCGAGGATCAAAAATATGGGGTCCGTCGACAATAGTCATCGTGCTGCTTTTAAGTGCGACGTTAATAAACAATCACTCCCTCAGTCCATTGTTATTTTTGTGCACGCATTGTTTACGGTATCCCATTTAGCGCACGTTTTAGTATTTTCCCCTTATCAGGATGCAAATTTCGCCTACATCAGATTTTTCATTTTGGCGACGACTGAGCAAACCAGTATTATAAACATTTTCGAAAGTAAAATAAAAAAAATTACTTTAAAAGGAGGATTAATAATAATTTAATTTAGGTTTATTTTCCTGATAAATTTAAGATATATAAACTAAAAAAAAAATAAAAACGTGCTGTATTTGGCGATTTATCGCTTGCGCGGAGCTAAAGGAAAAGTGCATACGTTTTTTGCAAACTGGCGAATCCGTATATAAGCAGACACCCGTTATTTAATTTAAAAAAAACAGAAAAAATTCATGGAAATATATGGTGTATAGTTTGCATAAAATATTAAATAAAAAAAGGATAAATGTTGGCAGATGAAGCAATTTTTCTAACAATTAATTAAAATAAATCAGAACGTCTATTGAAGAAAATAAGTATGAAAAAAAAATCTCAGAAAATAATACAAAAGAGTAACGTTAGAATTGGATCACTAAAAGTAACAGAATATTTTTAAATAATTCTTTTGAGTGATTTTACTTCAATTCCTTTTTTCTCGTTCTCAATTGGATTCGATAATTAAAGAAATTTAGCCTTGATATGTTTTTTAAACTGTCATTAATTTCCCAAATACAAAAAATTAATTCGTGTACGTACTTTTTTTTTTATCTAACTGTTTCTCACAGCTGTGTAAAATCAGCAATCTCGTAGACAAGTTGAAACATCTTCGACAGCTTGATAGGAAAAAAAAAGTATTTAACTTCAAAAGATAAAAATCCATCATATCTTCTTTTTATTCTGTAAGGTAAGAATATCTTTTCTACGTAACATATTTGTTATTCATGGAATAATTTAATAATTCAGAAATAGATTTTTCTTTTTAAATTCTGTTTGTATGTGAGATTGGTTAATAATTGAGATTTTTTTTTTTTTTTTAAACTCTTCGTTGTGAAACATCATTTTCTTTGCAAGTGATGAAAAGTGCCGCACAATGAATTGATCTTGTTTTAGATGCTCACACAGTAAAAGAGAAAAATATACTAAATATATAAGATAAAATATGTTGTAGTAAACATTTTATGAATTTCGATATTTTTTTTCGCAACTGTAAGCAAGTGTTTGCTGCATCAATCTTTCATTTTTGCTCGGAAGAAAAACCCTAGATACCTATATATTCTAAAAAACTAAATAATTGTTCGCTGACCTTGCTTTTGTTGTTATATATAGACATTGGACCAAAACGGTTGAAAGTTATTTCTCCACAAAATGAATAAAAAGTCATTCTGTCTTCAAAAGTTTTACAAAATTCAAAAGAAAAAATATACGAAGTAGTTTTGGTTAGAATTTGCTACTAAACGTGTATATAGATGCCTCATGTCGCTGAAAAATTTCGAAAATATTGTCAGTTTTAGGAAAAAGGAGTGAAAACTTTAGTCCACCATGTTAGTACTAGTGTTTCAATTTGAAAAGGACGCTGTCTGGTTGATTATTTATAAACGCAAAACTCATAAGCAACAAGAAGTTTATTCGCATCTTTGATATGGCCGCGGTAGCTTAGTGGTCAGGATTTCGGATTCGTGGCCGGCGATTTTCGATCCTTGGTTGCTAAAGACCCTCCGTGTAGCCAGAACTGATGCACGTTAAATCTGTCGGGGCCTAAAGTCCTCCCGTTGGCGTGGTGTGGAAGTTAGGAGAGGGGATTGCCAGCTCAAGTATCGTCCTCCTCACTTGCCCGAGGCTCAAAACTACGAGGTCCGTCGCCAATAGCCCTCGTGTTGCTACTAGTGCGACGTTAATAAAATCTAAACAAACTAAATTGCGACTTTGTCGACTAGGTTACCGCGACCACTAAAGGAACTCTGGAATCAAAGTACTATTTGATTTTCATGAAATTAAGTATGGATAATATTTAGTGTGAAAATATATATTATATACAATAAGATTTTCGTAACGGTTTACAAAAATATTCCAAATTTTTCATGTTGTTTCGCTATTTTACCTCTATTTTCAAACTGCTTGTGATTAAAAAATTAACAAAAAAAAAAAAGATTTTCTTAAAATTTCTGTTCATATTTAAACATTAAAAAAATCGACACAGGGCTGTTTAAATTGAATCATTAATAAAAATTGGAAAAAAAAATAGAAAAAAGGGAACTTTGGAGTGCAATTTTTTTATCCAAAAAAATACTCCGAATATTATGAGCAGTTGCGAAATTTTTAAATAATTTATTACAATAGTGAAAAACAATATGTAAATTTTTAAATATATATTAAAATATATTTATTAAATATTATAGCTTTGAAACAAAATTTTAATCGCAAAGAAGAATTTTTAATGGAAAATATTTATTTTGAAAAAATACAAACATTCAAGAAGGGGAGCTATTCAGAAAACCAATGATATATAACTAATTTCAATACCTTTTTTCAATCAATTTTTTTTTTTTTTTTTTTTGCTGTTCTGTTTTTTCTGTTCCCGCAAGTGATGTAAGTTTTCTTTTCTTTTTTTTTTATACCAAATAATATAAAGTTGTCTAAGAGTGGATATATAGTTTTTGAATATTACTTGGCATTTTTTTTTGCAATTCTTGCTTATGAAATATATCTGCAAACAAATTTCTTCAAAAGTGATTCTCAAAAAATAATTTTTTAATAAATGTTTCATGCTCAAGATTTTATTAATTGATAAATAAGTGAACGGGCAAATCTTTTATTCTTTTGTATGCTTAGAAATAATGAAAATGGATTTTCTTCTAAACATCTCTTCGAACATTACTACACTGAAATTGCTTCTGTTTAGAAGAAAGCGAATTGTACTTTTTCTTAAAAATTATATCCTTAATTTACTTATTTTTCTATATTACTATGCTGTATAAATTTAAAGTTACTTTTGTACTTGACGTGATGCTTTATAATTTATTGATTCATGTCCTTTTTAATATTAAAAAAAAAAAGGTTTTATTTCGCAAATGGTTATACAGAAATTCCTTGATCTCCCCTCCTTCCCAAAAGATCGCATATTTCTTTAATTATCGAAATAATCTTTTAAATGCTGTAATAATTTTATCGTAGAACTAGTGATGCATTCAATTGTTTTTTATTTTTATAAAATAATATGCGAGATAATTTCCTTAATTTCCATACATTAAAAATAAAGCGATTTTATTGACTCTTTAGTTTACACATCACTAAAAAATTATTGTAAAGATTTTGTATTAAAAAGACACGAAACACAGTATGAACAATGAGTTAGAATTACACTAGAGTATTTCTTTTTTTAAAAAAATTTAATAGGTTAGTGGATGTAGGAAATATCAGCAAATAGCTAATAGAAATTACGATCTTTTTGTTAAAAATGAAGAATTGAAAAATGCCATTTTGTTTTCAAATTTTTTTGCTTTTCAAAAATCTCTTTTGCTATTTTTTTTTCCAATCCTGATATGAATTCAGTGGAGTTGCGAAAGTTTTCATTTACACTCGAATGTCAAGGAGTTCAAACACATAAAGATCATTTTTTGATGTATTTGTTTGAATTTTCGTGAGGGAGCGATATTAAAGTAAAGCAAAACATAAACAAAATAATAAATAAACATTTTATAGTTCATTTTTTAATAAAAAAGCAAACAAATAATATGAGAAATTCACAAATACAATAATTATAAAATTTTAAATTTTTGATTCCTCAGGTATTGTATTGATATTAAAACCATCTGTGTAGTTCTTTTTAGCTCCATCATTGTTTCACATGCCTTAGAAAATTACTTAAAATTAGTAAAAAAATATTTCTAAAATTACTGCTTTCTTTTACAGAAAAAAAATAGTTATGAAATTCAGGGGGCTCTTACTCAAATTTATTGTGATTACTAGATCAATAAGTCTTGTATAACTTTTTTTCTTTCTAAAAGAAAATGCCTTTGAAAGGTTTATTATTATTTTTTTTTCACATCATTATCACTATCGGTATATAGTTTATGTTTAATACCCTATAATTTATTATTTTAATGTTCTTTTACGAATATTAATTTTATCGAATAATTTTTCGAAAGCTATCATTTCTACAGAACTTCGAATTGAAAGCAAATTATATATTGAGCAAGTAATACATGAATTATTCAATTTTTGCTTTTTTCTATATATTTATTAAAATATTTTTTTTTTTTTGGGGGGGGGGAGAACCAGATAAGGAATGCAAATTCATCTATAAGTCATGCTTTTGAGATATTCATTGCATGAATTTCTATTCCCCCTCCTTCTCGTATATTAGAGACTGAATTGTGTACAGGAACAAGTAAATAGAAATATTTAGCTATTTTTTTCCACACGAATGCCTGTTTTAGATGTGCTAGTTAAGTTGTGCGTTTTACACAAATTCAGAGTTATAGAATAATCATTAAGTGAAAGCTGCTTTTTTTTTTTTTTCCAACTTCAGATAGACCATAAAAAAAGACAAAAGTACAGAACAAGATGAATTGTTTACCAAAAAATATCTACAAACATGGTTGTTTTTCAAAATAATCACCGTGAAGATTCAGGTATTTGTTATATTGGTGGACGAGCTTTCTGTTCCTCTCTACAAGGAACGTTGCCACTAGTAATGGGAGATGGACTTGCACCTCCTTTTTAAGCTCCATTCCTCTTTTATTTTAAATGGCTCTTCGCTATTGAATTGAAAAGTCTAACAATAAACAGCTACGCTGATCGGTTTCATAAATTCGACAAGCGAGACACCTTTTTGGTCCCAAAATCCCGTAGCCATAACCATACTGCAATAGAAGGTTTGTTTGAACAGATTAGCATTATTGTCCTCCTTCGCCGTGAACGTTGGTTCACCCGTCTTTATATTGTCTACATCATTTACGCACAACGTCATCACTCATAAAGTTTTCACGAATATTCGACTCATTTTTCGGCGAATTTTGGCGGCAAAATTCCCTTCTGCTTGAAGAGAGTGAATAACACTACTCAACTCGTTCTTGGCGGAAGCATCAATTGTACCATCCATTTTTGCGTGGCAACAGCTAGGCTTAAAATCGTGAGATGGTTGCGGTAATAGCAGAGGTTATAGTTAAAGATATGTACAGTCATCTACTGGCATCCCCATCTTCTACCATTTGTCTGGTTGTTTAGTAGCTTGACCTGAGGTTGAAAACATAATACCTCGTATATCCAGTAACACAGGGTATAGGTGCTACCCTGTGTTACTGGCTAATTTAATTACTGAAATAATTAAAAAAAAATACACTTCAAAGGAATAAATAAATCAAACGGTTTCTTTTATAAGTCGAATATCCTCGAAAACAATCAAAATATTTCTTATTTATATTTTTCAACTTTCACCAGAACTCATTAAAAAGTTAATTAAAAAACCGATAATAGCATAGAAAATACGGTGAAAAATAAATTATTCATTTCTTCTTGATCATCAAGACAAAAAATACAGAAAAACTCTTCAGCAAATCATCATTTGAACTTTGAAGAAGTAGAACAGTACAAACAAGAATGGAAGAGAATTCTTAAGCAATTCGAGTAAAACTAAAACAAGCGGGGGAACTATTTTACTGTTGCAAAACGGAAGAAAAAGATTATTTTAGCACCCCCACGCATTGGGGAAAACTAGAGACGTTTATTGAATGAACAAAAATATTTCCTTTTCGTTCGTTTTGTTGAGGTGAAAACTTCCATTTTTATCTGAAAATTCTTCGAACACTTGCGAAATCTTTTATTTTTTTCATTTCTTGTAAAGTATTTTTTCTGCTTCTATTTGAAGACATTTTCCTCTACTGCATAGAATTACAAATAGACTAATGGAGTTAAGAAACTTCAGAAGAAAAAGCAGAAGAAATATTATTTTTTAAATGCCTTTTTTCTTTTAAAATGTAATAGAAAATTCAGATTAACCGAATTAGATTAAGAATAGCACGAAACAAAGTATATAAAAGAATTCAAGTAAAAAATATTTGTATTTTAGGATCTATTTGGCCCCTATAAAATGTTTTTATTCACTGCAATCGATTTGCAATGATATACATTCGCCATTATTGGTTTTAAAACTATACGGTATATTACACAAATTTAAGTTTGAAATGTACTTAGAAACTTAACTGTTACATAGTTTCTCTATTTTTTTTTTTTTAACAAGGAGCTTGTTTTTGAACATAGTTATTCCATTCCGGTAAGGTATGTAACATTACGCTTTGATGTATTGCTGCACCTGCGAAAGAAAAAAAAAGTGCTTTTAAAATAAAATTTATCTTAAACTTTTTGAGGTATTGAAATAAAACTCAAGTATAAAATGCTAAACTTTTTTTTTATTTAATGTTTTGATTTGTTTGTAAAAAAGAATTAGAAAATATTGATTAAAAATAAATAGAAATTAGACGAATATATAAAAAATATATAAGAAAATTATTGTTACGGGATTCTAAAAACATAAGTAGCATTTCTTTTTAACTTAGCTTTATTCAGGATATATTTATAGGAAAAAGCAAGCAATATCTGTTTCAGAATATTACTGTTGATTAGATTTTAAAAATGATTACTGCTTGGGCTGTAAAATGTATATAAAAATTAAAATATCAAAATATCATGGATTCGTTAAATTTCCAGATGAGCTCATGTGCTTCCTATTTGATATAAATCTGAAATGATTTTTAAAGGATAATTTTTAAAAGAAAAAAATAGAATATTAACTTTCAAACCACCGTTATTCAATATTGCCTACATTTACGTGAAAAATAAAGTGATTTTCTTTATTTTTTTTTTATCATCTTCACCTTTTAAATTAATTATATAGAAAGAATTCCTTTATTGAAACCCACTTCTTTTGATATAATCAAAACCAAATATTAATGTAATAGGCACACAAAGATTTTCTTATAACACGTAAGTTACAGTTCTCTAACGAAACCTTTACAGCATGATATTCTAAACTGATAAAAGGGAAAATAAATCCTCAGAATAGTAGCTTCACAATTAAAAGATATTGGCTACACTTTGGGTAATTTCATATTTTATTTTAGCCGATAACAAAACATACTAATGATGCCCTGAATGTTTTTAAAATTTTGAGCCCCTGTAATTAGTACACCGATATTATTTGACGTAAGGATGGGGGAACTTGCATTCTCAGAATCATCAAGCTCATCTTTCTGAGTAAATTCGAATGTAGCAAAAATATAATCATTTTATTTTTATCATTGTAATTAAATTCGTTTTTGATTACACATTACACAAAAATATAATAAATAATTGTCAGTTCTAACTAAACCTTCGGCTTGTCATAAATTTTTATTAGTAAACTTTTGCTTATTCAGTATTTATACTATTGCTGTGATGAATGCATTAATATTCTCACACGATTATGGGTGTATATATATATATATATATATATATATATAAATTAATTCTTAAATTTTCAACTACTATAAAGAAGGTTTTCAAAACATATTTTATAAATTTATTTGTCTGAAGTTCCGTTAATACTATGTTTTTTTATTCTTTTATGCATAAGTGTATTCAGAGTCACATTAGACTATAAGTAATGAATTGTAGCATTCTAATTTTTTCTTAAATGTTCCCCAATCTATGTTGTATTAGATCAAGTTGTTGTTCTATGGGAGATTTTAGAAATAATGGATTTATAGGTTTGGAAAATACACAATCATAAAAACAAGGAAACACTGAACAACTTCACTATTTTTTAAAAGCTACCAGAGAACTAAATAACTATGTTAAATTTAACTAATTATCTTCAAAAAATAATTTTCTCAGTGATCCCATTATTTTCCCAATGCCTTTGATTTTTGAAACTTACTTAAATTTCAAGCTTGAACTACGTAAAACTATGCTTGTAAATTTCCGAGTTATAGGTGCTTAAAAATGATATTCCCTAATGTTAAATGAGAGGCTCAAAGATTTGCCTAGAGAAACTTTTCTACCCAATATTTTTTTTTTGACTTTTTGCACCAAACGATCGGTAATTACTTTTCATTTCTAAAAAATAAAAATATATATATAAAAAAATGGGAAAGGTGATAACATTATTAAAGACAAAAATTATTAAATAGAGCAATGGAAAAAAAATGGTTTGAAATAACTATATCCGTATTTTTATATATTTGGATTCCTCGTGGTTGTAAAACTCCAAATACTAGATTTCATACAATTTTCTCTGATAGCACAGAAAATATTCTAGGCAAATTTACGAGCAGAAATAAGGGAGTTTTAAGGAGCCATATGCTAGTTTGTATTTAGTCATAAATTTATTTATCATGTGGGTGTTAAGAAACGGGAAAGGTATTGAAAATCGCGTTCGCGTGATGTAAACCAGTATGTTGTTTTTGTGATTTGTTCCGCATGCGTGTGTCGTCCAGACATAGGCTAGACCAAAAATGCTCAAGGTATCATTAAGGAGGTGGAATGTAGAAGTTAAGTTTTCTCTCTCCCGCCCTATACGATTTAAAAGATGGCAGGGAGAGGCCTGGGCCAAGAATTACAAATGGTGCATGTCAGATAGGTTTATCTCCCCTTGTATAAAGTCTACACTTATTTGGACAAATATCTCTCTACGCCACCTATTGTGCTCTGCTGGTCTGGAATAAGACAGTGTCCGGTGAAAAATCTACTGACTAAACCACTACGACAGGGAAGCGCGTACACTACCATACCTGATACATTGATGTTCGTCCTACCTCAAAATTTACTCATACTTGCATTCCACTTTCTCATAGCTGTTCTGCCCACACACGCACACTCCCTCTTATTAAGGCACTTGAGGTAGCTGCTTCTTACTTAGCACCCGGGTGTATGTCTGTGGACAAGCCAAAACATGTTACGGGTATGTACCACACTTTCTGGACTTTAGATTGGCTGGCATTCTAGGAAGCTAGGGAGACTGGGACATCAGACTTTAGTGAACCTTCATTTAATTATAACACTCGAGGAGAGTGCCCCTTTAGATAATCACTCGAGGACAGTGCCCCTCTTTATATAATCACCCGAGAAAAGTGTACCCTTATTTAACACTCGAGGAGATTGCCAATGGTTAAGATCATGGCTGCCAATACACCAACAGGGAATTTTGCAACAGCCATGCTGAGTATGGTTGCGCGGTCTCGCTGTAACTGACCACAAGATTAAACTTATCAGCAGGGAGGCAGACTTTCGAGAGAGAAGAGTCAAGTTACCAAGGATAAAACAGGATAATGAAGGCATGAGAGAGCTATTTATATTGTTACGAACATGATATGGCTCTTCCTCCTAATATTTCTCTCATAATGGAAAAGAGATATTTACAAAGACGTCATCAGCCAGCCTTGGAAAAATTAAGTAATGATCCATTTATTTCGGTCACGGATTTTGCGATCATTCTCGCGACTTGGCAACAAAACGAAAGTTCTGGAACCTGATAGAAAACTTGATAGGGAAGAAAGTTACGGACTTTCCCTGATTTTTCCGTGTGACATTACATCTTGGTACAAATACGCCGAGAGTTTGAGACAGAACAGTCTGTCCGTCTTTGGAATCTGTTTTTGAAGATGAATCGGAAAATCGAATAGAAGCTGTTGGGATTTGGAAGTGGATCATCGAGTGAATTTGCGGAAATGGCCCAAGTCTGCTGGAACTGTTTTAACATGCCTTGGAAGTGCAGAGTAAAAAGGCGGAGATTTGTCCGTAGCGAGGACTAGTAAGCTGGTGAACTGAACGTTGCTGATATAACTGTGATTGTTATTACAAATACTGTTTTTGTTCATGTATCGGTGTCGCTAACCTGTACAAGTGCTGTGTTCTTATTTGTGCTGTTACTGTCCGAGTTCTGTTACCTGTGAGTCTCTTGTCCTGAATACTTGCAAATAAAGAGTCATTTGTCGCTATCCTCCTAGTTCCACTGATTTCAATCGTTATACACCCACACGATTGGAATTTTCGTGGCAATATCTATTCTTGTGGGCAGTCGGGGAGGAGCACATAGGAAGAGGTCGCTTTGCTGACTATTATTACTAAATTAATATTTTATGTTATTTCAATAAAATTTTATACAAAGTAATATTTTCCATTCTTTTTTATTCCATTTCTAGGAACTATGAAATATATTTTTATGGGGTTTAATGCAAGAAACAATTAATGAGAAATATCATGACGCTAAAAATGTGACTTTCAAGCTTCGTGAAATAATTTCAGTACTAATAATACTGGAAGTACTTTATTCTGGAACGCCTTGTTTTCACTAATAATTAAAATTGACACTGGTTGTTCTAACATATAAATATTACATATTTATTATCTGAATATACGTAACCTATCTCATTTTAATATAAATTTGACATTAGTTATTCTTGCATTAAGCAGCCCATTGTAACATTGATTTAAATCCCTCTTGGTCACGATACTGGGTTCACCTTCTTGTATGTATATTTAGATAAGTATGAATTTTTTTAAGGGAAAAAAAGTGATAAATACAAGAATTTGTATTCAAAATTTAGTTAGAATTGCAACCTCGCATCGTTTTTAAAATTTTGGTATGTATGGATGATGGTAGTTGTTTTCAATTTTACGCACGCTTGTAAGTTATAGTTTCTCAAGTTACTTTTTATTTCATTTATGAGAGAGAGTGTTTGTTCACATGAATATGTAGAGCCAAAGATTGTGAAAACAGTAAATACTAGTTTTTTTTACCTCTTTATATGTTTCAGGTAAGCTTCTCTATGTATCAAATATTGTTGTCTCTATTTTAAGCAATTGTTTCATTGCTGTCAACTTGTGTCGAGCAGTTAAATTGAATTTCTCTTTTCTAGCTCTTCCAAACGGATGGTCAGATTTGTAAATTTGTTGCTCCAGAGTTCCTAGATTTTTAAATCTATTAACTACTACTGAAGTGAAGCAGCATCTGTGTCGAACGGTACCAAATTGAATTTGTTGATTTTTATCTCTTAGTTAGAGGACGTGCAATGAAAGATAATGTTAATTTTATTTGCTCTGTGAATTCTTGAAAGCATTCGCCACAAATGTTCATTTTACCTAATACCACGCTAAAATAATCCGCATAAAAACAAGCGTTTTTCGTCGGAATGCTGTTTTAAATGCTTGAAGTGAGGTAATTCACTTTTCTCGATGTCTTCAGCTAGAATTTGTAGTTTATTTTTCAAAGCAATCTACCTCTTCTATCACTGTATGTGCAACATTTCCTCTTCCATGTAACAATATATTGAAAGTATTAAGATTTTCAGTAATGCAGATCATGAAATAGAATTTTTGTAACTAGGTGTTTTCGTTCAATTCCTGATGAGTTTCTCATTTTTCACGTGGTCTGAAAAGTATCAGCCTTTCTTTCAAGGTCAGCGTCCCAACGGAAGTTTCGGTATGAGGGCGCATAAAGATTTCCCGTGTCTCTTAGAGCCATGAATTACGCTTTTTATGTTGACTGTCCTACAAAAATTCTTTTGATGGATTTTTTTTTTATAAAATTAGAATTATTTAGTTTGTTTACATAAAGAAATCTTGCTTTGCTCCAAATCTAAATTACAATTTCGAATTTATGTTTTTTATTACAAAATATACAATATTTTTCTATCAAAGTATTTAACGATCCCCCCTTAAAGAGTTTTGTGTTAATAAGTGAAATATTTGAGGGAGGTTTGATAAATTATAAAGGGTTGTTATAATTAAAGTGATCCTTTTCAGAGCCCTCTAGAACCCGTCCTACTTATTGAACTTTGATGAAACTAGGTAAATATGTTATATGGACCATGTAAAATGATTTCTGCAATAAAAATAGTTCATATTTTGACCACCAGGGGGAATTATGGCGTTCAAAGGACAAAAAATATGTCAGAATCATTAAAATTTATTCAATTACTCAATGTGCTGAACGTGTGCTCTATTGACATCAATTACGTGTTGAAAGCGCATTATAGTGTGTTCATTGGTAGCGAAAAGAAGCTCTGGAGAGGTTCCAGAAACGAGACATATAATACTGGCTTTCAACTCATATAAAATCCTAATTCCTGTTCCATAAACACGGTCTTTTAGGAATCCCCACAACCAGAAACCACAAGAATTTAAGTAGTGTGAACGAGGAGGCTAGGCATTTAGAAAAGCTCTGGATATTACACGATTATCGCTAATAAAGTTATTTCAAAGTTCTTTGATTTGGCACCCAATGTAGGGAGTTGCTCCAGCTTGCATGAAGACATTGGTCAGCTAACTATTCAGTTCCTTGTGAAGCTGGAATGACCTTCTGTCGAAGAAGTTCACTGTACAGTGCTCTAGTGACAGAGCCCGTTTTAGGACCTTGTGGAGTGAGAGTTTCAGAGAAAAAAAGGTCCGAGGATAAACTCAGAAGTAAATCCACGCCAAGCAGTCACGTAAACAGAATTTAGTGGTTATTGATGCAGGACATTAGGAGGTGAAGTACCCCATATTCGGCAATTTTGACTATTCACAGCTCCATCTAAATAAAAATGGGCCTCATCTGACCATAGAATTTTCCAATGCCACGCTTCATCAACTTCCATTCTCTCCAAAAATTGGCAAGCAAATTCAAGGCGTGATTTTTGATCTTAGGTTTCAGGTTCAGATCATGCTTTAGGTTTGCATCACGTGGATCTTGTACGGATACCATTTTAAAATGTATCGCAGAATTTTTTGTACTGTTGACCGTGGAATAGCCAATTCTTGTGATACCGATCTAGCACGTGCAGAAAAATAGCTGGAACTAGAGGTTCTTTCAACAGCAGCAGTAGCGACTTCTTCGACAATTTCATTCGCAACCGGTTTCCGCCCTCTTCCTGGCAGTACACCCAAGTCTCCAGTCTCTTCAAATTTCATAATCATCTTCATCAAATAATTCTTAGACATGCGCCCTTTTCGCAATCCCTTTAAAGTAAGAGATTCACGTAGTGCAACTAAGCTATTGCTGTCATTCTGATAAACACTTTTACCAGTAAATCTCGATATTTTTTCTGTAAAGGCATGATCAACGATGACAAAGGCATGCAGAATGATTTTTTGTCTTTCACTGCAAATCTCTTTATATGTTTGACAAGTTGCTGAAGGAATTTTTGAAAAGTGCCATCTGATGGTTAAAATTTGAACTATTTTTATCTCAAGAAATCTTTCCCTCATGGTCCATTAACGTATATACAAAGTTTCATCAAAATCCGATGCGCATAATGGGTTCTACAGGGGTCTAAATAGGGTTATTTTGTTATAACCGCCATATACTTTCATAAGGTTTTGTGATTTTGAAATTAGTAGAAACTGCATATATTTAAAGACATTTTAACCACTTTTATTTCAGTTTTTAGAAAAACAAACATGTCCGTTTTATTTGATTCCTTTTCATTATTTTGCTCTCTGTGAAATCGCAAAACGAGATAATTTGGAATACATTTATACAAAATGGGTAATAACAAACAACTACATGAATTTGAATTAATTTCAAGTGACTCGAGACTTCTTATTTGAACAAATAGTTAATCATATAATTTTCTTAATGCGCAAGCATCATTTGATCTACGTACAAGTTCTAAATTTAACAAATGGTTTGTAAAAATTTTGAAAATGTAAGCTTTATCTCTCCCCCCAAATCTATCTTTTTGAATTTCAATTGGTTTCATATAATTTTTGGATGCTAAGGGAAGCGTTCTTATGTCCTTCTCTACCAAATCACTAAGCATTGTTTTATGATTAAATATTTCTATTTCTTGAAGAGTTTCATTTTCATGAATCGCGGCTTCAAATTGAGGTCAATACTCCTGAAATTTGCAAATGTCTCTTAAATTTATTAAAAAATCGCGTTAATTTTGTGTTTGCTTACCTTTCTACCTGAAATGATATATGTACCGTACTGATCAGAATTTCAGTTAGATAATACTTTAGTCGTATAGAAATTTTATTTCAGTCGTATTGATTATTTATTTACTCGTGACCCACATAATATAATTAACTCTTTATATTCTAATGAATTCTCAGTTTCAGCCTCTAAATCGCCTAGAATAGTTAGAGCTGAAATATATTTATCTAAATCTTCCAATGTTGCTTCGTGCTTCTGAGGAACAGCGCTGAAATCTTTAATTATGTTTGGGTTACAATCAATATTTTTGTTTTCATCCTCAATCTTTTTAATTAATTTAGTGGTTGAAGTGCGAATGATTCTTCTTTTAATTACATTGATTTTAAAATTTTCCTCCGTAATCATCATATAGTAAAGTATTTTCAAATTCAATGTTAAACTCAGCAAAATATTGCTCTTACCGATATTCTTGTTCTTACTTCAATAAGAAAAATCGGAATGTATTATCCATTTAATTCAACTTAAAGACAGACAAAATTACCACTTAATTCCGGTTGCAGGCCGATTGCATCGGAATGTTGTGGCTGTATCCTTCTCTAACTGGTGTTATCTCAGTGGTGTTGATTGATGTTAGCGATTAATCATTTATTTTAATTATTGCCTCTTTTCAAAGTAAGTACATTCCGTTATTTCTACTTATTTACTGAAGACATTTACAATTAGAGAGAAATACAGAGGAGCATCTTTTCTTTTAGCCAGTTTCAGTACGATCTTATCGTTTCAAAAACATCTTAAGAGAAACTGTTCTACTCCCTTGTAGTCCAGGAGGAGTCACAGGGTTAACTCATAATGTAAACGCTAGCTAGTTCGGCTCTACATGCACGATCAACATATGAATTATCTCCGTCAAAGCTCTTCATTTCTTCAGCAATAACTTGAATTTTGAATAGGGTACTAGTCATATATTAATTAAATCATTATTCTAAGATTTTAGACTAAATCAATTTCTAAGCCACTAATACACGTATTTCAGTTTAATTCCGTCGAAATTGTTTATCCATCTCTTTCAGAAAGTTGTATATACAATACAAATAGGCAGAAGTCTGAAGAGCTACATGTGACTCGCGAATCATAGTCTACTGATCCTGACTTTAGGGGACATACAGTCCACTTTGTCATCAAACACCAGAGCTACCAGCTATGCCATCAACTGACACACTTTGCGTCGTTTTACGTCTGAAAGAGCATCTTTTTTTTATTGATACCCAAGGACAGTGGGCAGACCGCGCTTTGTCATGAAACACAAGAGCTATATGCTGTGCCATCAACTAACATAATTTGTATCATTTCATGACTGAACGTATCTCTTTTTCCAACACATGCTTCCTTATTTAACATTGGAAAAGAGTGCTTGTGGCTGATGCCTCAGCGGACTACTAGTAAGAGACTCAGTCACAACTGTAGACCAAATCATGGCATCTCACTATAAGTATCACTTCTGATTTTAAAACTCCCACTTTATCCAGACTTGGGATCGCCTGGCGTGGGTTCACCACCAGGTGTGGTTTTACAAGTCTACAAATAGACTATTTGGATGTTTTTTTTCCTTCCCTAATGGTAAGGGAACAACCAGGAGCTTGCCAGTTATATCATGAGCGAGTCAGAGGGGGTCTTCCATAATTTTAAATATGTTTCAAGGAAAGTAAGAGAGGCATTGAATTGGGATAGATTAGATGCATCTTCCTTGGCCAGGATTATCAGCAATTTCGTTATCAGGGAATCTTGTGAGAGACGGGACTCGTTGAAAATAAATTTCATGTTGCTGCAAAAAGTGTTTGAGGATTTCTAGAATCAAACAGGAATTCTATCACCAACCTCAGTCCATTTACTCAGGTGAAAATAACTCTGAAACTGTTTGGCAAGATCAAAATATAGATGAATGAGGTTTCAGTTGTAATAGTATTAAGTGCCTCTGCAATGCCTAAAAGCTCAATGAAAACTGATAAGATAGTAATGTAGAGGCTCTAACGGGTTTCTTTAAATATTTCTGAAACTGTTGCAATCGGATTAAACTGAAATGGGGAGATAGGCTGTTTAGAAAATTTTCTTTCTAATTGTATAAGAAAATCAGATTCCCTGATGCAACTTCTTAAAAACTTAATTAACTATGTAAATTACATTAATTAATTAATCAATCAACTTTTAATTTAATCCGATTTGAACTACTAACATTCATACCAATTTTATTCAACTGCAATAAGAAAGGCGAAAGTTATTAAAGGTGTCTCACATATTCTTAATGACTATATTACTGGATCCAAAACGTTTTTAACTATGCAACGGTAGATTCTTTTTCTATGAAAAAGAACGTACTAAAAATTCCTATTAGAAGCATACCGTAAATTTCGGCGTATAACACGTCCGTATAATTTCAAACTATATCTTTTATTTCTTAGGTATATTCACTGTATAACACGCTCCTTTTGTTTTCGAAGAAACCTGAAATGCACGTGTGCAGTGCTCTTATCTTTTGAAGTTATTTTTTCGAAGGACTTTCCCATGCTTTCGAAAAATGGTGTACTGAATTGGCAAGCTATAAGGAAACAATGTGTGTAGGAGGAAAATGCTTGAGGGAGTAAATAATTCTGCAAACAGGCGGATTGTATTCAATACAGATACAGGCGATTGTGCTCTAGAATATTGTTCCGGATTTTCGAGAAAAGATGGACATAGTTTGGGGGTAAGAACGTATTTCCAATTCTTATGAATTCATGAAATTAGTATATTCAGATATAGTATTATTCTCCGGTCTTTTGAAGTGAACATCGAAGGCTTTAGTAAATTGCATATCCATTAGTTGAAATATAGTTGATCTGGTGTTCCGTTTAGTAGGACATATAGGTCGTACAAAACGAAATAAACATAATACTTACTGGTTACAATTGCAAAATTATTTAATTTACGAAGAAAATGGAAATCGTGCTGCAGTAAAATCCAGGGCCTCTGGATTTTTAAGTCCATAAGATATGTCATTTCTTTAATATAAATGACATTTAGTTACATGTAGAAATCTAATTATTTTATTTCCTTATTTTGAATCTGTAATGTTTACATCTGGTGTATAACTCGAACCTGTAAATTTCAATTTGATTTTTTGTGTTAAAAATGCACGTTACACGTCATAATATACGGTAAATATTCTACTACTATCTGATATCCTACATACTACTGTTAATATCTGATCATAACCTGATTATTTATTTTTTATTTAAAGAAATGAGAGTAAACGATATATAGAGAGAAATAGTCCCCCATTTTTATTGATTGTGAAACTTACTCATGGAGTCTCACAGAATTTTTGAATGAACTAGTTAAGATTCCATAGAATAAATACATCTTCTCATTTTTTTTTTTGTAATAGTTTCTTTAGCTATTTCTACGCCTAAAAGTAGAGCATTTTGATGAATGCAACTTTCATGAATTTATAAATTTTTTTTTTAAAAAAAAGTGTTAGTAGGAAAAGGGGTTCAAATACTTTTTGTATCTAAGAAAAGTCTAGATTTCCCCCTTGAAAGTATTTAATCTTCTTATACAAAAGAACAGATTTAGCTGAAAGTACCTTACAGTTAAGAAAAGAATTTCTTCTTTTTCTATTTTCTTCCTTTTCTTTAAATCTCTTTAAGTCTCTGCAAATTCCTTTTCAATGTTGGCTGTGTTCTATCCATTTGCGCTGAGACTTTCGTTTAATAATTTAATTGAATTGAATTTGTTGCATCCTTTTCTGAAGATTTAGAACAGGTATAACAAAGTAAATATAATTTAGAAGAAAATATGTTTGATTTCTATTAAATTGAAGACGTTTGATCAAATGGCATGACATGGAATTTGAAAATAAATAATACACTCGAAAGATTAATACAGTTCTAGCTTTCCTTTCGTTTCATTTTTAAGAATAAATATTCAGCAAAAAAAGTGCTTCTTTTCAAAAAATAATTTTTGTAATGATTTTGCTTTAATTGAAGCAATTTAAAAACGTTTATACTATCAAAATATCTTTTCCAGAAAGGTTTAATCTCAAAAATAGTTTTTTAAATCATGTTTAACATTTATTTATATTGCTTTACATTTTATTTTGCAAAAACAGCTATTAATGTAAGTTTTGGTTATTAATAATTCGGAATGACTTCTCTGGATCTCCTACATTCGCAAAAAAAAAGTTCACTGAAAATGTTAAGTATTTTTAACTCAAATAATATTGTCAACAGAAAAGATACAGTTTTTAAGATAAATTTAAAAAGTTCCTAAAATTTGTCCGTGAAATGACCTTATAATTGCAGGCATAGGCACAAACATTAGACTAATGGTCAATGCTAACAAAACAAAGCATACCTAATTTTTAGCTCTTAGTAAAAAATGAGCACCCATTCCTAAATGAAACAGCCTTAAATTATTTAAAACTCCATTTGTATTAACTAATTTGTATGAAAAAATACTCTCTGATCAGCTATTTTACGATTAAAATATGTATAATATTCAGTACATTATTAAACCGCAACCTAGTCATAAGATTTTAAGATGTAATTTTGCTTTATCGATTACACTATTTCACATAATCATTAAAATTATCTAACGAAAATACACAATTGTATGTACACCCCTTTATTAGCTCCTTTACTTTCCATTAGGAATCTTATTTATATAGTCACTAAATAATAGCCCAAAGAACAGAAATTCACATAGTAACAATAACCAAGTTCTTTTGTTCAGATCAATGAATATTCAATACTGATTCCTAACTTACTTTATCTGTGGTAGTAATTTCTATATGCATCTTATTTAATGATTTAAGTAATTAATTAATATTTCTCTTACCTACACACCCGGGTTTGGGATTTCAGTTGCACTAAGTTTGAAGGTTCGAGCCTAACTATATGTAACAGCAACTGAAATTACTCCAAAAGCTTGTTCCTTGATTATCTATGTTTACTCGTTGATTTCAGTTCACTCTTTATCACGCACTAAACTATTAACTTTAGTATTATACGCTTCACAGCTTACATTATTATGCATTTCATGAGTTCTATTCCTAATATTTAGCTAAATTTAATCCAATTTACGTAAGTGGTATTTCATTCACTGGATGGAACATATATACTTTGCGTGAATTCAAACAATATCACATAAAAACCTCAAGGTGTTAGTTGTAGGGAAATTCGTGATAGAACCTACGTTGTAAATTTTAAAACGAAAGATAAATTTTGAAAATATTGTACTACTTTTGACTAATTATCAGCAAATATAACAAACTATCTAACGGTTAATAAAGCAATATAAAAGTAATGATTATTCATTGATATTATAACGTATTGAAATTTGCGCATATTAAATCTTACTATACGATGAGTTAAAAAAAAAACTTTTGAATATTAAAATCTTTCTTACAATTTCATAATACCAAGCTTTTTATGCGCTTGTAGGATTCAACTTCAGTTTTATCATCTTTATGAATAACGTAGCTATGACCGATGTCGATTTAAAACGCAATTGTTTTTTATGTTAAGGCGACTTCTTTGGAAAGTTACGAATTCACAAACTTTTCCAAACAAACATCAGAGTAATAGTTTTGGTTGAAATAAACAATTGTGTTGTATGTTCATAAATAGAAATTTTTTTGAATCTGTATTTTATATAAATATTTGTACAATTGTCAAAAAAATTGAAAGTCTTAATAAGTTTTGCAATTCTTATTGTGGTTGAATAAAGCTGATTTAACAGTTGGTATCTCAAAAGGAAATAAATCGGGATATTAATGAGTTAATTATTTAACTCAATTAACTTCTGAAACAAAAATTTTTCCTTATGGAGTCCAATGGTGCTAAAGAATGAGATGTTAATTGGTTTAAATAGCCTGGTTGAATTTGAATGCGATCATTAGTTCCAGGAATAATCCTGCATTAAGGAAGACAGAGGTGTCAAAGCTTCCATTTGTAACTAGATTTGCTATTGAACATATTAAAAATCTTGAGACAAAAATCTTTTTGACACGTATCATTTATAATTTTGTCCAGGCATCATTTTTTAATTTGTTTGGGTGTGACATTTAAGATCTTATTTACTACATCTTATCTCGTTTGCGATTTCTTGAAGATTTTTGGTCTCATGTACTTGGTCAAACCTTCCACTAGACCAGGCCTGTCCAACCTAAAAGATTTTGAGTGCCGCTTTGGAAACCTTTTTTTGTTTTTGTTTTGGGTGAACTGCATTATATATATATATATATATATATATATATATATATATATATATATATATATGCGAGCATTTGATGAATTCGATATCGATTCAAATTCTTACGTCAAAAAGTAATACAACTTTCACCTTCTTTCGAATCGCGGGAAGTGACTAATCCTCCCAAACCCATTAGAGAAATCAAAAAAACATTCTACAATAAATTAAGTGTTACATTATATTTTATAGAATTAAATGAATTAGCACGAAATATAATTAAAAAAACTTCTGCAGTTACGACATAACGTTGGTGATAAATTATTAGCGATCAAAATACACCGATAAGTCAGTCTGTCTAGAACCATACGCTTCTGTGCCAAATATATTAGGCTGGCTACAGACAGACTAGTTGCTGCTATTTCACATGATATCCGAGTGTCGTATTCCCTTCCCGCGTCTAGTAATGCAATCCCACACTCTTCAGTAAGTCTTCTAGTTAGGTATGCATTGTCTCCTACTCACGTAAGATGGCCCCTGTGGTTTTCAAAACGAGGTTTTTAATTTTTTCTGAGCAAGATAGTAGAAGAAAAATAGCGATGATGTTTGAGTTAATGCACTGAGATATTACTATAGTAATGGGATATGATACGAAGGACTTATGGTGGAATGTTCTTCGATACTTTTATGTGTAATTAAAGTTTAAATCTATTCAAATAACCCAGGTTCCGTGGGCCGTAGGTTAGCCAGACCTGGACTAGACAACTATGGAATAAGTTGAAACAGCATCAATATGGCAGAGATGATGATAATAATAATAATAAGATAACGTTAGGGTTTCGCTCAGACTATTCATATTTTGTTTTCTGACATTAAATTTGATACGTCATTTGATAAAGGTATGAGTTAGGTCTTTTAACATAATCTCCAATTTTATACGTTCGAAGCAGCTTTGAAGAGAATATTCTGTTATTAAATACTACTCGACAATATAGAAAATCTATATCACAATAATAGAATTAGGTAATTAAATTAACATAATTTGTCCATGGAAAAATCTTTGCTCTAGTATAGAATATCTGTCTCTGAGATATTCCGATTGATTCATTACTACAATGAATTAAAGAGTAATAGAAATAGTGTTTATCATTAAAGAGCCTGACAATATTGAGCTATGATCTAATGAAATGGACGATGCTACAATTGGCACACAGATTTACAACACCCACCATGAGAACTTTAATGTCCATTTTGAATAAATGAGCGTCAAATTTCTTGATTCCATATGATGAAAATCTTGGCTTGTTTGCTAATAATCTTATTAAAACTCATAATTAATAAACTAATTAATGAATAATAAAAAAAATGATAAAAATGTAAAATAAAAGGGAAAAAAATTACCACTTTCGTAATCACCATGTATAGATTTAAAACTTCTATAACAAGGGAAAAAATGAAATTTAAAACTGCAAACGATTTTGTTATGATTTTTAAAAAAAGTATTCTGAAAAGAACAGCTCAATTTGAAATAGAAATTGAACTCATTAATGTTGAAAGAAAATTTCCAAGCGCTATATTTTTATTGCCTTAACTTTATTCACCAACAATTTCTAAAAGAAAATAACTGCAATCCTTTGAAAAAAATCAGAGATTCAACTGATCAATAAGGGGCGCTTACATTCTCTCTCTTAATTCTTTTCCTTTTATAGATGACATATAAGCAAGCACAGGAATTTCGATGAAGACGATAAAATTGCTTTCATCTATCATTTTATATCGATTATTTAGAATATCTTACGCCAGTTAACTGTCATGGCATAAAAAACAATCTTATTGATTTCCTATTCGGTAAAATAGCATTTATGATTAATTCTCTTGTGAAAAAATAGAGCTTTTGAAGAAACTCGGGCCATGAAATAAAAGATAATCAGCATTAAAGGTACTTACTTAAAATATTTTATGTGTCCTATTGTTAAGAATGAA
Organism: Nephila pilipes; assembly: GCA_019974015.1. NCBI lineage: Eukaryota > Metazoa > Arthropoda > Arachnida > Araneae > Nephilidae > Nephila > Nephila pilipes. Next base: position 666,823 of record BMAW01120808.1, on the reverse strand, counting down.
AGTGAGTAAAAATTTCGAATGTAAAATTTAAAAGAATGGGGAAGAAAACAATATATTCCGTCATAAGTTTGAAATTGAATTAATGAAAATATCCATTTTTGATATTGAATTTAAGGGATTTCGTGATTCTTGAGTTTATTAGTAATGAAGAGTTTTAGATGTACTATAAAATGAGCAAATTAACTTGATGAGGACTTGTGAGGTCGTTTAAAAGAACCAGGATAACTTATGTTACTCTTTTTCAGTTTTTCGTGGACTTCGTTATTAGACTTATAAATTGAAGTAAGTGACGTAATATAGAATGTACTTTTTTTAATCGGAGAATTTGTTTTTGCATATTCGAATATCATAAAGACGTACAGTAAAAGGGTTTTTTTTTTTTTTTTTTTTAATCATGGTGTATCTTTATTTCATCTTAAAATTGAATTTCCCGTAGAGATTTTTAAAATCAAACGTAAGAAATTTTCTGAAATTGGATTTCTCCCCCCCCCCCCCCCCCCCCCAAAAAAAAAAAAAAAAAAAAAAAAAAACAACTTATTTTCACAAATTCTATGTCAAGGGAAAAAAGAAATGATACTCAAAAATGGTTAGTCGGTTGTTTGAATCTATGTCTAGAAATGGTCGAAATTATTTCTAATGATCTAAGTAACATGAAAATTGTTTTCGGTCACATTTTGGATTTTTTTTTACATGTAAACTAAGTTTATATACTAATAGAAGGATAAGAAATGCTTTTTAATTGAACTTATTTCAATCAAAAGCTTTAATAGAAAGCATATTTTAAAATTGAAACACCTTACAAGAAATCATAACATTCCACAAATAGTTTCACATTTAATCTAAATATCAAAATAAGTTAAAAGTAAAATACATACTTGATTGAAAACATTTATTTTTCTATTAAATGATCTTGTCGTTTAAGAAATTCGATATCTGTAGCTGAAAATGATGTATTGTAATTTCACATTTACCCTAAAAGATTTCGCTTTTCTCTTAAAATTAAGCATGGAAGATTAAAATTTTAGCCGATTTAAATGAAATATTTTGTGTATCGCCTACTCTAAGCCTGGTATAGAAGATTACATATTGCAAGAAAAATAAATTTTTTCTTTGTTCTTCGAGGAAGTCTGAAATGTTCGGATGGTTGAAAAGATTATTGTCTTGAATTATGGGCGGAAGAAAGTAATGTTTTTATGCAGCGATAAATCCTGTTTTGGTAATGATTTAAAAAGATATGAGATACACAGAGGAAAAATTTATGTATAATCTTTATGGTGGTTAAAATAAACTTTAAAATATGGCCTGAACTCAAAATAAAATATTTATCCCACAGGCTTTCTCCATATAGAACAGTTCATTTTTTGTCCAAAGAAATATTTCTGCTGATTTAGAAGAAACTATGTTATATACTGTCTTGATGAAAGTTAACATTTTTTAAATTCGAAAGTTTCAAAAGTCAGCTTTTTTAAATCATCTGAACAAAATTCCTAACGGTGATTAATGGATGTGATAATGAATTTGATATTAATATGGTGGGTGTGGAATTTTGGTGAAGAAAGTATTAGTTCAGGTGTCATTCTCTTTATCTGACTATGGTAAAAATTATGAATCCCTTTGCTTATAGTTCATTACGTTTAGGTGTGACGTTAATATGAAACAATACAAACCACGCATTATAAGTGTCTTTGATCAAGACCTAATGAGTATACACTCTACTGAGTGTACAAGTACACTCTAATTATATAAAGCAGACAACAGCTGTACAAAGTGAGATTGAAAAAAGAAATTTCAGTTCTCAATTAAATAAGTAAAAAATTAATAGTTTTTATAAATGATTAAAAATACGAGTATATCGCTAATATGGAAAAAATAATTCGCTTTTCTTTAAATATCTTAAAAATCTTTAAGAATGGAAGAAAGATATTAATAATTTCTCTCTCTTATTCTTTGAACCTCTATTTAAAATTTTAAAAACTGGCAAACATTTAGATATTCTTGCTGAATTCTACATGGGATGATGAATTTTCTGTTTTTTTATATTGTTAAAAATTCTTATTTATAAAGTTTTTTTTTGCAAAATGCATACTACTATTTAAAATATTCACTTAAAATTATTTTTGGAAATTTCTTGCAATGCAAGTGATACAACAAGTTTAAAAAGTGCTGGCTTCATAGCGGTTAAAAATAATAAAGTTTTCTTAAGATCTGGATTGTCAATTGAAAATAATAGTTTAACGATAAAAATTTAACTAAAAAATAATTTTTATTGGTATTTTGATAACAGAGTTGTGTACTAATTGTCAAAGGATCGTGAATTCGAATCTAAGCTCTAACAACAATCTTATTGTGCATTACGGAATTCGCTAACTTTTAACTAGCCCTCTTAAGTCCTGAAATGGCTTAGTATGGAAGCTCAGATATTCAGTTGTAATTTTAGTTTTTGACCTCTTACCTTTGATTGAGGCTCCAGATTTGTTTGGTCTTATTACAAAATATTTTCCATTAAAATTTTTATTCTTAAAATATTTATCTTTCTTGAATATGAATTTTTATGATCTTACTTTCTAAGCCTTTTAATAAATTAAAAAAATTGTCTTTTTAGATATTTGACAATAACAAAGCAATTTTTTATTGACTATTCTTCTATTCCCATGTACGCATAATTGCTATCATATTTCACAGATAATGAATTTATGAAAATATGGTTAATTTTTCCCCCCCCCAAAAGTAATTTGTGCAAAATTATATCAATTTAGAATTACCGTATAAAATTTTGGTGATCTAAAATATTTATTTCCTGTTCTTATTATTCTGTCAATGATTTGATTTTGTGGAATGATCTTAGATAAACTAGTATCACAAACACTGCTTTCAATAGTTTATTTACAAATTAAAATTAATCTGACATTTATGTAGAACAATAATGGTGTAGGCCTATATACTTTCTGTACAAATAAGTAGCGAAGTAAAATAACAGTTTTACTCTTAAGAATAACTATGTCGAGCTTACTACATCCATGAATATTTTTTTTGGATGAAAATACAATAGATTTCGAACATTCCAAAACAAAATATCTTTCTAGCACTATTTTAAGACACAATTCTTCCAAAATAAGCGAAGCAATATACAATGACATTTTTTTATTTACTGAAAAAAAATCATCTATTGATTCCCAAAAAACACAGACATAGATTGAGGTAACGTTAATGACTAATATGTTAAATTTGTTGTTAGTTGCTTTGGTTTTCTGGAATTATGATTTCTGTTGTGTCTAATGTAGACATTAACCACACAGTTACATACGTGCAATGTATTGTTACTGTATGTCGTTTTGGAAACTATCTCAGTATTCCCAGCTGTATATTAGTAAACTTATTTTTCAGAATGTGAGATACACACAGCATATGAAGCTTGTTACTGTTATATGGTTACCCGTAAAAAAAAAAAACTAATATAAAGAAATCTTTTTGCTCATTCAAATGGAAACACAAATATTTGCTTATTGATGAATTAGCATTCTAATATTTACTTATTATAAATTAGTATAATTACTATAACTGTTTTCATTTAACATATCAGAATAAAAAGATTCCTATATAAGCCTAGGAAGACTTATAGCTTTTTGTTGCGATTTTCATTACAACAATAGATGACTGTTGTAGCCTAGTGGTCCTGGTTGCGGACTCACGGCCGACGTTTTCGTCGAGCCGTGGGTTTGAGATCTGATGCCACAAAAGATCCATCATGTAGCAGGGTTGATGCACGTTAAATCTGGTAGAGACCCAAAGCCCTCCCGTTAGCATGGTGTGGAAGTTTGGAGAGGGATATATCTGCTCAGGTGTCATCCGCGTCTCTTATGACTGAGGATCAAAATTTTGAGGTTCGTTGTCAATAGTCTTCGTGTTACTTCTCAGTATGATGTTAATAATCAATAACATCGTCACAACAACAGGTCCCCTCACATATATTAAAACCTTATGCTCACTCATGCACGTAATTATGATAAATTTTACACCGAAAACGAAAAATAACAGGGATCAAAATCAAGTTTAAAAGCTGATCATTCGTGATTTCTTTTTACATCTTCCTTCATCTTTCCCTTTTTTGGTTGCAAAGTCAAACAAATTCTAAATTTCTCATGTCCTATATCAATTATCGCCAGTCATAGAATTCTATCAATAAAAAAAATTGAATGAAAATTATTCTTCTCAAGTGCCTGATTTAAAAAACAATATAAGGAAAATGAAGAAAATAACACTCTTTTCGAAACTTTAAATCAAAATTTGAAATAAAATTGCAAATCAGAATGATCGGCCGACATAAAATCGATGATAATCTACTTGTTTTGTTATCGCATAACTTATTTTTCAGTATTAAAACTGTGTAACTCAATTGAATCCCACGATAAAATGATTAATAACTAGAAGACTTGTAATGTAGATAATTTGCTTTCATAAATTTTAAGAAATAAAATACTGTTAGTCATGTATCTAAGAATGATATTTGTTACTCATATTTTTTACGATACTTGTGAATTCCGAGAATAATATTTAGATAATGGTTTCGTATTTCTTAAAACTTTTATTACACTGATGATTGCTTAGAGAAAATAAAGAACAAAATTCTTTCTGAAGCATCAAAGTCAAATTTAAGTTTTTAAATATGAGAAATGAATTTATTTAACTTTTGTTATGGGAAAAAAACACGTAAAAGGAATTTAAACAAAATTTATTCAACCCAACCCCAAAATTTATCAAAATTCTTCATTTCTAAAAATTTGGCAAAAGTTTATATAGGAAAAATGTAACCATCGTCCTACTATAAATTTCGCTTATAAAAGCTTGATTATGTTATATGGGGAAAAAAAAGCCATTTACTATAGCAATTAACAATCTTGTTTTTAACGTTTTATCCTTTTAGGGAATCGCTCTTTCTTTCTTTTTTTTTTTAAAAAAAAAACAGAGAATCACATCAATTTTATAAATATAATGAATTCTAATGAAGGGCTTGAGTTTATAACTAGGATCACTGATATTTTAATGTATAAAAAAGAGAAATTTTACAAATTTATGTTATACGATATAATGGAAATATAATCAAACATGAAGTGAAATCTTTTGAATTTACTATATAACATCTTTTGAAATTGAAACGAATCTGTATCTTATCTACTATTTATTCATCATATGCATAAAATTTATCAATTTCGTGATTGCAGGAAAAAAAGGTATATTATAATGCACATTATTAAGTATTGCTTGCAAAGTTGAAATGTTTTCCCTTTTTTATTACTGATATTTGCAAGAGGGTATCGTAAAGATTTAATTATTACAAAGAACTAACCGAGATATTTGGATAAAATTTATTCTGGTCTTTTACTGATTCTTGGGTACATAATGTTGTAAGTTACTGCTATTAATGTCTTTGGTTAGGTTTCAGAAAGATGTAAATTGTAGCAACCTGCAATATGGAAAATATATTGTTCACTCGGCTGAATTCTGCAATGACGACCACAGATAAATCAAGATACGCTGAGAGAATTGTATATATCTCTGTATGGTGACTAGGTTAAGACGAAAATAATAAATAAAAATTAAATTTCAATCTCGATTATTTTTAGTAATAATTAAAACTGTACAGTGTGTAGAGCAGGTGCTATAAAGGAGGGTAGCTAGGGTGGATGAATGTGTAGAAGTCTACGCCAGGTGAACACAAAAGCCCTTAACGTTGTTTTATAGCAAACATCAAACGCATAACTTTGAGAAATTTATTTAACATTGTATATTTTTCTTTATATAATATAACAAAATGAATTGATTTTAACTTCTTGTTAAAGGGTTTTTAGCTCAACTGTGCTATTAGCGTATTTTGTTTCTTAAAAAAATTTCCTTGCATATTTTGTAGTGTATTAGGGACATAAAAAAGGCATTGAGTAAACTCACTAGGAACTTCTAGGAAATCACCTGAAAAAATTAATTCATCTTTAACCTCAATAAAATATTACCTTTTAAATTCCAGAATTTTTGCAGTCGTAAAGGAGGCATGCTGTCAAGATTTTACTGTATTCATAATGGAATTTTGAATTCATCCATTTTTATTATTTGTTTATCCTCTCAATAAATACATTCATTCAAATAAGAATTTTATTTTTGAATGTTCTACCGAATTCTAAGAAAGAAATTCAAAAATAGAAATGCGAGTGTAGCAAGAAAATTCTCTTTACCAAAGTCTAAATAGATGAAGTACGATGCGTAGGATCGATCCCTTATTGAGTTCTTTTTATAGAAAATGGAATATATTTGCGTTTCGTGGAAAATAAGGCTGCATTTCAAGAGCTCTGTTTTTATCAGTATATAAAATACTACGCAGAAATGCTTTTTAATCGTTTTCGCTGCAGCTTTTTACAGTCACTCTCAATGTTTAGGGATTTTGGTTTATATATTTATCTTACATTTAAGAATTTTGTTATGTTCAAAAACGTAATTGCTTTTTGATTTTGAGTAAAACTGCATTATCTTGTCTTTATCAACTGGGACACATTTTAAAAGTTTTTTAAATAATAAATGACTTGCAGAAAATCGTTATAACAAATTATTAAGCATTTTAACAAGTTTATCTCTGCCAAATATTTCTTTTTAAAACTGACCTCTACATATGCCTAAGATATTATGTACAAAGGAAGGAAATATTTAAGTTAAATTAAGTTAACAATGTTTAAGGCTATTTAAATTTGTGTAGTTTGTTCTGTAGTTCTGGAAAAAACTCCACTACTTAAAAAAAATATCACTCAACAGTATTTTTGTAAGATATTTTTTTTATTGATGAAAAGATAGAAGATGCATTTAAAACAGAACAATTATAAGTCAATATTTTGTTAGTTTATTTGAGTAGTATTTAAGACAATTTAACATTTAATCATTTAAGAACTCAAGTTTTACGTATTTTAGTTAGAATTTATTATTATTATGCCTTTTTTGAGATCTTTTGACTAATTATGGATTTTTTCAGTGATGGATCATATTTTTTTTCAAGATGAATTTAAGGTATCAGCCTACCTTTAAAACGCGATTTTCGGTCAAAAAGTCGATTTTTTTAAATTTATGGTCTATTATTAAAGCCGGATTTCTTAGGTTTCTAGAACAGTTTCAATTTTGTTTCTATCTTACATAGAACTTGAGTTATAAACATTTTAATAATAGTCTGTGTCAAATTTTAGATCTGGAAGTAGCATTCTACTACCGGAAATCGAACTTTAATGTTTGTTTTTCATTGATATTTTACGTAATATCGCCATCAAAATATCTTCCAACAGGCAAGATGAATTTGCTAAGACCCAAAATGCAAATGAATATTTTAATGGTGTAATAAGATAAAGAGTACTAAAGGAAGTTTTTGTTTGTTTGAAAACTGAGAAATTGGGTGCATATGATGCAATTGTACAATTTAACGAAGGACATCAAGGCTGCTTAAAAGTCTTAAATAAGCTGAACAATAAAAATCCGGGCTACTTCAATGTAAAGAGATACAAAATGTTGGATTACAATCGAATCAGGGAATTGAAGGGTTATACAACACCTGTTAATTGTAAGCGTAGGAAAGTTTTAAAGGCCACCAGGAAGAAAAAGATAACTTATTTAAGTAATACAGATAAAGAACTTTACTAATCAGGGACCTTTTGATGATAAATGTTTATTTAATTAGGTAAGTTTCTCGGTTGAAATGTATTTTCAGCTTTTTATCAAAATCAAGATTTTCATATTTTGCTTCAGCGCAAAACGTCGTATTGAAAAAAAGTTATGTATATAATGTTATGAAACTTTCATAAAAAACTTTATGAAAGCGAATTCAGGTCTTGAAAATCTCCTACTGTTATAATGCGATTACTTTGCATTTTATTGATGATAAAAGTCATAACTTATCTCAAAATTGTACGTTTTTTCTGTATGTTAATATATAATTCCTATAAATATTTAATTTTCAAGGTTATAATTGTGAGAGAGGTACAAATCCTAAATTAGATTCAATTCATCATTATAAAATTTGCAGAATTGAATTATCTCTATTTAAATTTCAGTTTTGGAGTTTTGCAGAAGTGTCATTTTACGACTATTTTTATGTATTTTTTGAGTTGAAATATTAAAACAATTATTAATTTATGCAAATTTTACATTGTATTTTAAGTTTTTAGGTCTATCTTATAGTATAATGCATATAAAAAGTTACTTTTTCAATTATTTAAAAAAATCCTCTTCAAATGTAGGCGGATACTTTACTGAAGAAAGCAAAATCAGAAATATGTTGATTATTTTACCAAAAATTCATCTTTCATCCTTTCTTGAACAGAAAAAAATATCCAATCAAAGTTCTGTTTATTTTATATTCTAAAAAAGGGGAATTGACAGCCCGATTATTTCTTAAAGTGCACAATAAATATAAATATTAATATCGCAATTTTCAAGTTATTGATAATTTAATTTAAATTATAATAAAAATAAATACTTATTAGTAGATAAAGCTAGCAGTAAGTTAATATTTTTTTATGAACAAAAAAAAAAAAAAAAAAAAAAGGAATATATATTAGGGAAAAGGAACGGAAGTTTATCTCATGATTAAAATCCAATGAAGAGGCCACATTTAAAGGCTAAGCATGCTGAGAGGATTCATGATGAGAAATATGGCAAATTTAAATAATTTGAATTAAAATATTCTTAAGACATCTGTATTTTTTTAGAAACTAAATTCTAAATTGAAGGTTCTTGCAATGAATATGCATATGATAAGTTCTAAGAATTAATATTTTCTTAAAAAATGTCTTCAAGGCAAATGAAAATGAGAATATTGCTTCACATATCAAAAGATGTATTTCATAAATTAATTTTTGACACTGTTCGATGGCTTGAAAGAAATTTCATTGCGGTGTTACGACAAAAAAAAAAAGAAAGAGTTGTGGAAACTAAATGTCCTGCGGCATCAAATGTCGTGCTTAGAAAAGGAGGAATAATGACATCTCTCTTATTGGCGTATTTTTCACTCTACCCATGGTCATTCTAAATGTGTTTGAATAGAAAAAGAGGGCCTAAAAATGGTTTTTTTCATGGATGGTTATTATATAGCCTGGTCACACTTCAGAAACTACCAGCAAACCGGAAATTACAGCATCTAGGAAGTATAATAAGCTTTCTTAAAATTGTTCAATATATGAAATTGTTTTCTTAGAATTAACTAACAGGTTTGTACACACCAAAGCATAAGCTTTTCACATCAATATAAACGAAACTTTTTCTTGTGATTAATTTGAGTATCTCTTGTTTTTCTTATTGCTTAACTAAACAGCTATTAAAAAGAAAAATGATCATAAACACATTTGATTGTAATGTTTCTTTTACTTTTGTGCAGTGCTTAAAATAGCTTTAGATAAATCTTTTTTTTTAAAAAAAATGAATTATCGTGCTTTTTTATGGAATCCAAATTAATCGACCTTTCTAAAAGTCTTTTAGACAACAGGACAATGTGTGTCAATTTTTTGTGCAATGGTTGTTGCAGAAGGTAAGGATCCTTAAGAATGTAATATGAAATATAAATTACCTTTCCTTCCTTTTAGGAATGTGACGTCATGGATCGTATACTTCCTGTTTTCTTACTTTTTATTTTTTTGTTACTTTATTCTTGGAATGTATATACTCTGAACCTGATTGAGATCACTGCTCTTGCTGAAGCAGAAATTGATACGCTCCTCGCCCTGACAGTTTCGCAGACGAGACGTTGTCCTTGACCAGAGCAGATGTCTGTAAGATGATTTCTGATGTAATTATATGAGTGTGATATGACCTTGATAATAGAAGATTTTAAATATGAAATGGATGTCTCGAAATATTTGCCACTACACCACAGGAAGCTTTTCTATGCTGAAAATAAAGTACTAATTTTTTTTAAAGAGAACAGTGTTTATTTGTTAGTTTTATATGATGTGCAAAGTGAAGGAATTTAAAAGATATTTTCAATACAAAACGTATGGCTGCAGTAGCTTAGCGATCATGGCCGCATACTCATGGAGTTGCGGGTTCGGGGCATGATGCCACAAAAGACCCGCCGTATAGCTGGTGCTGATGCACGTTAAATCTGTCGGGATCCGAAGTCCTCCCGTTGCCGTGAGTTGGAAGTTATGAGAGGGGGTGTCAGCTCAGGTGTCTTCCTCGTCACTTGACCAAGGCTCAAAATTACGAAGCCCGTCGCCAATAGCCATCGTGTTGCTTCTAGTGCGACGTTAACAAAACCAAACCAAATCAGTGCACAACATATGAAGTATAAATCTTTTTTAAAGTAGAAATGTTTGCTTTGTTTGATTTATTAAATGGAATATTTTTAATGCTATAATTCTTAAAAAAGATGTTTTCTAGAACTTCTTATGATTAAGCTTATGCTGGATATAAGAACATTTTTACAATTTCTAATAGTTCTGTAATGAATACAAAAAATAACGTACAGAAAAAATGGTATGTTCCGCCCAGCCAATATGGTGTTCTCCAGCTGTTCTAATTTTCCCTAAATCTAGCGTGGAGTTGAGCTGTTCCTCTTCAACTCTTAGTGAAGTTGAGTTGTCTCTCTTCACAGATGTTTACTCTATTAATAGATAAAAAACTAAGTATTTAAAAAATATTAATGAGCAAAATATTATTTAAGAAAATAAAGCAAAAGTTTATAATATATTTAAACAATCTAAAAATTTGAAACATGAAAAACAAAAAAACTCTATAAACAAACTACAAAATTTATAAGAGAAAGTCAAGAGAAAAAAAAGCAAACCTTTATAATAATGGAAATAATGTAATTAATACTGTTTTATACTTTGTAATGAAATAGTGTGTGTTCTTACCAGTTTTACTGAACAAACAATCGTACTGTAGTGAATTACGTAATATAAAAACATGGTAAATAACCAAAAATCAACAAAATCAAAAAATCAACCATAGAAAAAAAAAGAGGAAGGCAAACATAGTAATCATCTTCAATTTAAACACAAACATCCAAATTACATATAAATAACCATCTAAAATATTATAAAACCAATTAAAAGTCTAAATAAAAAGAGAGATTAAATAAACCATAAATTAATCAGAAAAGTAATCATTTTAAAACAAAATGCAATATAAAATCACTAAGGACACGTCATCAGAAATAATGTTGAAACTTTTTAAAGACAAAAAAAAATGAAGAAATTAATTAATTACTTAATCAATCATATAAAACACTTTAACAAGTTGCAGGTAAATAAATAAAACAAGCATTACCATTTACAAAATTAAAAAAAAAAACGTAAAACACAACTCAAATTTTTACGTACTGGTATATGCTTACCACTTCTACTTCTAGAAAGAATTCACCGCCTAGGTAAAAACTGAGTGATCGATTTTAATGAAATCATATGTGTAAATTGTTGATTTAAGTAAACCAAAATTTTTTTACTTGTTTAAAATTAATTACTAACAAAAAGTAAAGAAAAGATATTTAAAATAGAAGCAATATTTTACAAATTTAATATATATATATATTTATACGTATGCATATCTGCTAGTCCACACACACACACACACACAC
>BMAW01120808.1:604756-655202 GCA_019974015.1 Nephila pilipes | reverse complement strand
TGTCCTGCAGAAAAACAGCGCACTCACCAAGGAAGGGAGTTTGCATTGATTAAATTTCATGCAGAGACCTTTGGACTGCATGTAGAATGAAGTTAAAGATTTACAGGTGTTCGATGAATGAATAGCGGAGCTGCAACGCATCGGAACTACTCCTCAGCAGGTGTATAGAGCCCAAGCTGTTCTCAAACTCATGGTCAATTTTCATTGCGATTTAGGTCCTAATAAAACGACTGGAAAAATTGTCTCGCCTACATTACGAGCAACGTAGGGAGCTTAAGAGAGGTTCTGGTATTGAAAGAGCCTGGTAGGCAACATGGAGAATCGCTCGTCATATGGGGTCGAAGCGACATGCGTTAGAAATATTAAGCAGAATGGGTGGACAGGGACTATGACCATTTGCAGACGGCTGAAGTAGATAAGATCTATCATGCCGTACCGACTTCACCCACCTGCTGCACTGTTCAGGCAGACAATGTCTTGGCTCTATCAGGTTGAATGATGCTGACTGAACACGTATAAACAAGTACGAATCGCTTCCAAATGTCCTGGACGATCAACGAGACGCGTGGGAGGCGCCCAGGGCAGCTATCTGATCCTGTTATCACTGCCCACAAGGCCTTCATCCAGAGTTATGGTGTCTGGGGCATTAATAGTCTTGATAGCTGGACCCTTGTCGTCATGTAGAGGCCATTATAGTATAGCGATATGATCGGACATTCTGTGACCTCTATGCTGCATTCCTTTTGCAGTGCCCTGGCCTTATTTTTACAGCAAGATTATTACATACCACATACGGCACGTGTTCCTGACTAGTCTATAGCTTGATAAACATCAAACACTAGTAGCATGTCTGGGATATGATGGGAAGGCAATACATTTAACAGGGAATGTCGATGCAGACAATTGGAAGTTGGCAAGAAATATCGCAGAGACCATCAGGGACTTATCACCCTTTGGCCACGTCGTGCTAGTGTTGCATCGAGGTTAGGGCAGGAGTCAATCACCTTATTAAGCTCTGTTACTTTGTAACTATGTAACTGAAATAAATAATTAATTTTTGAAATTTCATCATTTTCATTCTGTACATAATTTTCCTATCGATCAATTTTGTCTCCATCGTAACTCCTTCTGTGTTTATTCAAGTTTTTGTCTGTGTGTATATATATAATAATTATATATAAGTGTAGTATATATATATAGACATTGGGTGTGATATTGGTGCTCATCTGAATCATTGATCAGGTTGTTCTTACGATAAGGGACTGGTTTCTGGGAGTAAGATATCATTACCAGTTTCCATGTATTTGTTGTTGTGATATTCAAGGATGAGGGCTCCTGTGCTTTATTTGTTTATTAGGAGATGATGAAGGTAGAAAATGTTACACTATGATGACAAGTTGACCAGTTCTTCGGATAAAGCGATGATGGCTGCCTCATTTTAACCCATTGCTTAGAGAAAGGGCTGGAACGTACTCGGACGTTTATTATTCCGACGACGTGTAATGCGAAGGAGAAGCACAGAAATGTGGCGGAAAAGCGAAGGCAGAAAAGTATCCTCAGTTTTGTTCTGGGATGGGTGGCGCTGCATGAGCTTATCGATACTCTGATTCGTGGTGACATCTAACCCAGAGCAATACGTAGCTTCAGCTGGGACAAGCGGGTCCTGGTTTCATACAAGATTCCTACTCTACTTCTGCATTGCTTTTTCGCTCGTTTTTAGGCGCAAGAAATATTTAACTCATTCCTTTCTACTGTTTTTAATTTCTCTCCTTCGGAGTATAAGTTTGTAAATGCAAATCTACATGTTTATCTTGTGATATATAAAATAGATTGAAAAATGTTTGCACCTTAGAAGAAGTCCTGACGACATGTGGAAAAAATTAATTTGAATCTAAAAAGTAGGGAATCATGGTAAAATCGTGGTGCAAAGGGTCCGGCTATATTTCTTATTACCTCATTTATGTATTGTAAGAGACATAGATGAAAAATAGTTCAAAATTTTTTTAAGATTAAAAACTGTCGAGGCTAATTTTGCGTCGGAATTCTTTTTCTTCAAAGGATACATTAGTATCCGCTTTAGCCTTGTGGTCATGTTTGCGAACTCTTGGCTGGCTTTGGTTTCGTCGAGTCGTGAGTTTGAATCCTGATGCCACTCAAGATTCCCCGTGTAGAAGGTTGATGCATGGTGAATCTGGTTGAGGTTTCAAGTCTTCCTCTTGGGTTTGTGTGGAAGTTTGGAAAGATGGGTGCCATCTCAGGTGTCATCTTCATCACTCGACTTAGATTGAAAATTTGGTGGTGTATCGTCTATAGCCCTCGTATTACTTCTCACTATGACTTTAATAAAAGTCTCATTTCTCAAGAGATAATTTCCAGTTTAATTAAAATTTAAAAATAATTTTTTTTGTAACTTCTAGAGAAGAAAAGATGTTCACTTCAGAAGAAGAAAATCCACACAAAATAAATATCCCAACCCAGTAATGATTATCTTTGATAAATAACATTAGCAAAATTTTGAGAAATCGCTTTTCATTCTAAACTTTTAAATAAATGTATACAACCTAAAATTACAACTTTCCAACTCCATTATTAATGTTTGTTTAATCTTTATTAGGAAATGCAATCGATAAATGAATCAATGACACGATTTTGATAGGTCATGATTTTTTTCTAGTGCCTTATTAAAGAAAGATTAAACGCACCAGCATATCAAAAGAATGAGTTAACATTAATATCTAGAATAATTAGAAAAAATAGTTTTAACAAATATTTTGGATTCTAACGAGGTTGAATATTAATTATCCTTCTATTGCTAAAGAAGCATTTTTGAAATCTCGGAACCTAATGCAAAATTCATGATTGATTAATTTGTAATTTTGATTTTAAAAATTAATATTTCAAGTAATTCATAATTAAAAGACCCGAATGGAAAATTATTGAGGAATAGCAAGTAATTAAAAATGGTGTTTTCTTTTGATTTTCTTTGTAATTGTATTCATTTCTCACGATTAATATTTTACAAAAATTTTGGAACGATATATACTTCTTAAAATCTTATGAATTTTAGAATGAATGAAATACTTTGAATTTCTGTATAGATAAAATTAATTAGAGTTGTAATTATGTCCTATTTGCTAAAATAAAAGGCATAGAAATAAAAAAAAAACTTTTGTTGAAAAAAGTGTATTAATTAATAACAATTACTTATAAAATATCAAAGTTACCTATTACAGATCCTAAATGGTATTTGAATATATCAGAAAGTTTTCAACAGGGGAGCATCCCTTTTGTTTTCAAAACACCACTTAAATGTTTTGAAGTTTACAATGGTTATGTATAGAACTTAAGTTGTGGTTTATCTCCTTTCTGAGAAAAAAATATCAATTTTCAAACAGATGTAGTCGGATGCCATTAACACGAGCAAGTCAGATTTACTCGAGGTTTAACTATGGCTCCCTGGAAAAACAATCACTTGTGATATTATTTCTAGACATTGTAGCGTCATAATTCTTTTTTCATTCTTTCTTATGAAATTCAGATCAATCTTTTGTTCGGATGATATCACGAATTTCTGTTAAAACAGACATTTATGTACTTTTTTTTCTATTTTATATACAAAAATAAGCATTTCTTGAAAAGTGAAATGTTCCAGTTTGGATTATTTATTTAAGATCTTATGATCAGTGAGATTATCTGTACATTCAGATATTTTGTATTGGTCAAATTTTAATAGTTACAAATATTTTTTATTGTATACGTAATTTCCATAATAACTAAAAATAACATCAAAGGAATGTAAACGTCAACAAAAGGCTTATGCGATCGAAGAAATGCTTCCATACAAATTTGAAAAGTGGAAAGACAGGAAGCAATCGTCCAATAGCTTAATTACCTGAATCTACACAACATGGATGACTAAAAATGAGGATATAAAATTTATCAGTTAATAAATAACATTGATAATGATAAAGGAATGACCAGAAAAAGGACATATAATTCATATAAATAAGTTATCAGACTACAATGAAAATTGAAAAACTAGAATTTTAAAAAAATTTCTAATGATTCTTTATTAAAATTTTTTGAAATCCAATTTTCTAAATTTACAATTTTGATAATTATTAAAAAGATATTATAAATATTTCATTTTTTGGAAGTATTTCATTTTTTGGAAAATATATAAAGTTTCATTTTTTGGAATAACGTAAAAGTGAAAATTTTAAAACCCCTTTTTCTCCAAATCTGTATAATTTTTTGTGTGAAAAATTTAATCATTGAAAACCTATTTTTTAAATTTGATTTTAAAATTCTAAACTATTTAATGCAATTTGGTTTCATATTGTTTCAAAGAACCAAGAATTTCAAAGAATATGTATTGTTAGTAGAATGCAATTTTAAAATTAGCCTAAAAAAGAAATTTTAACAAAAAATTCTCACTGCGATTTGAAAAAAAATTGTTTGTAAACATTCCTAAAGTAATAAAAATTTATACCACGTCTTTAATATGAGTTAACTGCACATATGTACAAAAACATTATCACTAGATCATTTATTTTCATTTAGGAATTCCAAGAAAATATGCTAATTTTTCTGCCTTTAGATCCTAAAACTACCTTTCTCAGATTTTTTTTGAGATAAATTGCTTAAAAGCAGGTATTTCTGTAATTTTTAATGAAGATAATTTGCAAATAAAAAAGTTAATCAGTTTTACGTTTTTCAAAAAATTGATTTTAAAGGAAGACATATCTTGATGCATTTCGAGAATCTACTCGTATATGACTGCCTTGAGTTATTTAGAATTAAAATAAAAAGGGAAAATATGATCCAATTTTATTTATTTATTTATTTATTCTGTTATTTGCCTTCTGTCTTTATATAAAAGCAGAAATACACATAGAGACACAATGTTTCTTATTTCAATTTCCTTCCCTATATATGCGATTTTTTTTTTGTACAAATTTCAACTTCATTTTGTACAATTCGCAAGTTCGAAGCCTGAAAACTATATAACGCCTCCTTCCTCTAACTTAACTAATCCTTCATAATAATTTAACTCTTCGTTCATCTAATAATTTAACTCTTCCTTCATCTTAAATTACAAATTTAAAGTATCTAGTTTGAATTCTAAAGCCAGATATATCGAATTTCTATCAATGAAAACAATCAGTGGTTATGAATCTTATCACTTATTTATTTATATTAAAAAAGAAAATGCTTTATATCAGTTTATGGTCCCTCATGTTTCTAACAAGTTTTACGTAAATATTACATGCTTGTTACGTAAATATTACATGCTTGTTACGTAAATATTACATGTCATCTGCTCCTCGGGGGTCGGAGCAGATGATTAGACGATTATGTAATTACGGCGAAGGCTCATCTTCTACACGGCAGAGTCAGATCTTTGCTCCTGTAGTATCGAATTAGATTCACACATGCACAAGTATATTCCTCTCTTCTCCCACTTGCTTCTCTTCTTCTACCTTTGGCATATCTAATATATTCGTTTTTCACTATCACTTCATTATACTTCTTTAGTCTAATTAACTTGCCTAGATTACGTTTCATTTGATTGCTTCGAGGTTTTACATTCTGTAATTTAAATTGTAATGTCTCCAAGGTTATTAATAGAAGAACGCGAATAGTCCATCGTTACAAAATTAAATATCTTTTGTCATATTTTGAGTAAAAAATATCTCTTTTCAGAAATAATGTTACAGCACATACTACAGATCAAATACAAACAAAAAGGGGTAAAAAACCCTATTTTTAATTATTAGATAAAATTTGATAGGTGATAATTTCTCCATAAATCTAACCGTATATTGATATTTTCATAAACCCAGGCATGGAATAATTTTTAAAATTTCATCACGTTATGTATCTTAAATATAATGATTATTTTTTTACTTTATAATTATTAGATGCATAAAATGCATTCACTTAAAAAAATAAATTTAAACTTTTAAGTCGTTCTTGAATTCCAACTGCCAATCTCATATATATATTGTTACGGGTTTTTTTCCCTTTGGGAGTGAAAATCAAGCCCAACACGGAAGATAATGACAAATGACGATTTATTCGTAAATCTTCAAGACAGCACACAGGTAGCCCAATATGGACAATAACAGATGCACAGCACTTGCACAATTCAATGACACAGGTACAGGAACAAAACACACATTAAGTTTAGTCACAGTTATTTCAGCATCGTTCAATGCATCGGCTTATTACTCTTCTTTGCAGACAGCCTCTGCAGCAATGTTCTGCACTTCCAGGGCAGGTTTCGATGATTCTTAGCAGATATTCGTTGTTTCTTCGCAAATTTACCCAGCATGCTGTACTTCAATCGCGGACAGCGTTCAGTCGATCCCAGGATTGATCTCCTCAACAGTTTCCAAAGACATATTCTCCGTAACAATTCCGTTAGTTTCAGGCTAAATCTCCAGCAGATTCACTCGACCACGATTCCCCGATCGGTCTACAAAGCGCAGAAAACTGATTCCGTACACTGATTCCTTCTGAAACTGATTCTTGGCGTATTTTTCCTTTCCGGCTAGGCGTGACATCATATGGGAAAATTCACGAAAAGTCTGTAACTTTCTTCCTGTTCGATTTTTCGCATAGGTTCCAGCGCCTTCGAGTACTTTCCATTTGTCGCCAAAGTCACCAAGTTTCTCGCCAAGTCTCCAAATCCGTCTCTAAGATGAAGGGCCATAGCTTAAACTCTTTTGCTAACTGGTGACATATCTGAAAAACGATCTTTTCTTTTGCAAGAGACGTGTTATAAGGAAGCATCAACTCACGTTCGTAACAAGATATATATCTTTACTAATAATTTCTTAACGAGCGTTTCTTGAATCTTGTGTGATGAAGAAATTATTTTAAAATAAATAACAAGTCATATGAGATTCCATTGGATTACTTTTCACTTCAAAAGAGTATCAGATAAAACCGTAGAAAACATACAATTTTCGATGTCACTATTTCACGCGTGTTTATTAGTACAAAGGTTAATTTACATACAAACAGCGTTTGAAGTTGAAATTCTTCAGATCAGAAATTTTTGATCAGGAATTTTTATTTAGAATATCACCATAAAAAAGTAATGATTTTTGAAAATTAAAATGTTTTACCAAGCAAATGAACTTAGAGTTAAATCTCAGAGAATTTTAAAATCGATTACTATTGTGAAAAAAAATGTCAGGAAAACATTTTCTAACTTTTAAGAAAAGAATTGATGAGTTGTAAGTATAAATATACTATACTGAGTAATGACATCTTTAAGATTGCCTTGCAACTCACGATATCTTTTCCAGAAGAATCCTTCTTCTTCTTACTAAAAGTTTTCTTACTAAATCTGCCGCTAAATCTTACTATTCTTACGAAATTTTTACTGAAATCATTATTTATTAAAGGTTTACTTTCAGAGTTAAGTAATAATGATGTTAATAAGTTATACATTTATTTTCATATAGAAAGGTTTACTTATTAGAAAAGTTTCAAGTTTGTATTAACGTCATATTAGGAGAAAAAATATAGCTAACTATTGGCAATGGACCTCGAAATTTTGAATTCTGTTTAAATGATGAGGATTTGAACCTCTCAAATAGCACTCGTATACTCTTTCGCAAATTTGCATGATTCTAGCTTAGATATTCAAATGCATTTTATGAGCATTTAATAATTTAGAGTCCAAATAAAATAAAAAAAAAGTGATGGTAAAATACTGTGCACGATTATTTTTGATCAAGAAGAATTTAATATTTTTAATGAAGGGGAAAATGCACCCACTGCGTTACAAACTTTTAATATAAACTAATAGGCAAATTAATATGATTACGAAAAGAATTGCTATATATAATTATTTCCGCAATATTCAGCTAGATTTATTTTATTAACTTAGTAGGTAATTTATTTTTTTACAATATTACTGTTTGAATTCTGTTAAAAATATATATTATGTTAAACGCATTCTTCGTTTGCCAATATAAAAAATGGTAGAATTCTTTAATATTAATATACGTTGAATTTATTTCAGTAAAGTCATAACTATAAACAGATTCATTTTTGGTTTTTCAGTGTTCGATATAATACATTTGGTACGTTCTGAAACATAACATAATATTTAAATACTACGCATAAATGATATATTGAAAATAAGTTTACTTATGTCTAAAATAATACATATAATTGATATATTTTCTTAGAAATTTGTGTTTGAAAGAGGAATTTCCAGTTTAACTTTCTTAAAATAATTAACAGCCCCCTTCCCCCCAAAAAAATTATAAAATATTTATTTGCGTTTACTATTTTTTTATTCTCTTTCGCTGCTTAAAAGTACAAAAGCTCATTTTTTGCCAATATTTTTCTTCGAGTTTCATAATCATGATTTTAAAAAAAATTATTATTATTCTTTCTTTTTATATGTTAAATGGAATATGTGTTAAGATTTTATTGATAAAAATCAGGTATTTCTTTCAAATATAAATATGTATATTTATATCTAATATATCATATATAAATATAAGAAAAAGGTCTAAATCCCTTACCTTTTCTATGTTTAAACCCTTCTCTTTAGATCTTAAATCATAAATATTCTCATCCTTCGAAGCGTTAATAAAGTCTAGTATACTCACTTCATAATAGACAGAAAAATAAATTGGAATAAAAAATTCTATAAAGAGAAGAGAATTTTCATTACCCCTACTCATTTCCTGTTGGAGAATTGCTTTTCATTCTGTTTGCAATTTATTTTTGCTCTCTTTTTATTCACAGAAAGGACTATTCAGTTATATGATCTCTTCACTAGATCTTAAAATTCTTTTTTCAGATTTTATTCTGAGGAATATTTTGAATTCTTCTTCTTTTTTTTTTCGTTTGGAGCTGATGGTTCATGTTTAATACGACTGAAAGGAACACTAAATTTAAATATATAAATATTAAAATTTCGTTAGGATGTAAAATCCGTCTGAGACACGAAAACGTATTTATATGAATCTTTGAAATTGAATGTCAAAGTGTACTACTATAAAGTAAAAAGAAAAACAAACCATACAAGTAGATAAATTTTTACTTCTCAGTGTATCTGATAGCTATATGACTTTTAATAATTCATTTTTTACTTTCTGAAAGTGACGACTTACAAGTTGGACTTGAATACAACCGGAAAACTCATTGAAAAGGGAAGTAATTTCTTTTTTTTGCCCATATGGATTAAGAAAAACGATCAAATGAAATGTTTGCCACATTAATAAAATATGGCAAAGTAATTTTTTTTAATTCATCGTAAGTAGCAAAATATTGTTAATGTATTTCATAAGTACATTGAAGTTTTGAAAGAAATTCAATTAAAAATAAATGTTTTTAATAAGTTGATTAGTTCAGTACTGTTTTTGTAAATGTAGATTTCTTAAAGAAATTATCGCTTTGATTATCGCTTGGATTTGACATAGATTATAATTATGAGAAAAATGTATTCACACGAAGTTCTATTGTTTTAAGTATAAATTAGGGTTATAAAATACTAATTAAAATAATTTTCAAATTTTCTTTGATCTAAAATGTCAAAAAAAAAAAAAAAAAAAGAACATGAACACACACACATACCAAGAAACAGAGATATTTATTTAAAATTCTAGATGTATTTCAAACATTTCACTCACACATTATAAAATACCTTCTAACTATTTGTTCCACCAAAACATGAATGGAGAGTGTTTAAATAAAACTAAAGAAGGAACTACCAACAATTTCAATAATTTGTACAACAATATTTTTATATCAGGAATTTTAATCATATTATATGTTACTTATGTGACGAAAGACGTATTTCGCGTATAAGTGGTTAGCTTATTGAAAATGTTCACCGAAAGCTTACTGAACTATAGTTTTCGCTACTAGAAGGCGTACAAATTATGTGGTTATGGCAACCCCTCATATGTAACATTTACTCTCCGTGTGTATATGCTTTATTTGTATTTATTATTCGTTGAAAATATTCCAAGAAGGTAAATAGAATCTGATATATATTTACTATGCATTTTACTTCTATACACATCATTACTATGATTTTTTTACTTCTGCGTCTACTTATGATTAATTTTGAATTAGCTTTTTTAAAGTTGAGACTTTTTAAAGATATTAATAAAAATTTAATGAAAGATAAAATTATTGTATCCTTTGTGTTTTTCTATTCTAATTCACTATTGTTTACTCACAGTTACTGATGTCATGCAATTTATTATTAACCAATAATCATACAATTAATATATACCATTTAATTTCGATTAAACATCCTTTCCTTAAGTTGTTTTTCCAGATGTAAAAAGTGGATATATTATTTGAATTTCAAGGCACACTGCTGTTTAGAGAAAAACCATATTAAAAAAAAATTATCATTGTATTGATTAAAAACTTATCACACGGACTAGTGATTACAAGAGATTAATATTTCAGCTGCAGTTCCAGATCGTAAAGTGATTTTAATAGCATTGAAATATAACCATCGAGGACAGTTGGATATCAGAGAAATGTAGAGTAGTACTATTAATCGGTAATTTATAGATTGTGTTTATTCCTTTAATTGATCTTCTGCTATTGAGTTAGAAACAATTAGTGACCTGAAACATTTTGGAGTACTATTCGATGTCTCTACCCTTTGTGTATTGATGATGTTTAGACTTTCGAGTACGAATACATTTGGAACTGAGAGCAGGAGAATCCAAATCTTTGTTTCACATTTTATGCAATACAGATATGCGATCAGGTCCTGTTTTGGTTCCCCTTTTCTACAATGAAACAAACATTTCTGTATTATAGGGTGAAATTCAAAGATACTCTTACACAATACTTTTTTTTACGAACTTATAGATGTGGTTCTAATGTAGAAGAAGAGCCAGTGAAAGACAAACACTTTATGTGATATTTTCAGTGTCATATGGCCCAAAGACATGAGATACTTTCTTCAAAATGGAACTTCTCGACACGTTCTTTTATCCAAATAAAAAAATAAAAGTAAACACAATTTTTTCCACATGGGGGTATAGGGTGACCTCAGTCATGGTGAAAAGTAGAGACTTCTTTATCCCTCCCATTTACTTCTTGAAAGTCGAAAGAGCTTCGATCGGGAAACGCACTCCGCATTTGACGTGGTTCATGTTTAGATACAGTGAGGAGCTTCCTTTGTTGAATACTGTTACAGAACATTATGGTTGTTGTAATGTTCAGTATCATTGTTTGGGAAAACATACTATTAATTCAATCAGCTTTATTTTATATAACTTAGTATCTTGTTAGCTATAATGCATTGAAATATTGTAACTAGAAATCTTATCACTGATCCAATTGTATATTTGGAATAACTTTCTAATATACCTAGGTTAATTTATATTTCGCTCACATTTAAGAATCCTCAATAGTATCAGTTCTTTTCGAGACTGCTCCGTCACTTTACTTTTTCCAGAGAGCATGTGCGAGACAGCATTTTAAGTCGTATATTACCATACGCTCTAGAACTTAAGGATTGGGTTTTTGTTGAAATAATTTTATGTAAATAGAATTCTAAAATATATTACCATCTATATCCTGTCGTATAAGATCTATTACAACAATTATGAGGGAATAAACGAAATATTCAATTTATATATATATCATATTCTATCTGACCTACAATTTTGAAATTTTAATCATGTATGGAACGTTTCTCAAGTCATGCCTCTATGTTACAGTTTGTTGATAAACTACAGAAAAATGTGATTAAATTAGAATAAATTGTACATCTGTTAATACTAATAAAAATATAATTCGGGTTTACATAGAAAGGGTAGTGCAACGGAACAACAGAAAAAGAGAGAATAGTTTTATCGAGGCAAAACTGGAAGATCGTGCAAACAACTAACATGCTTATTAAAATTTAGCTTCTTTTAAACAGTGTTGAATAATAACCACTGAAATTTTATTTATGAAAAGAACCTCATGCGTTTTACGTATTAAATCAACCATAGCTATACTTCCACTTTGCTGAAGTTTCAAAATCAACTCGAATAATTCGATATAGCAAAATATTTCTGTACGCATTATTTAGTACCAAGAATAATGGAAATATAAGAATAATGGAAAATTTTAATTTTCACGTAAGAAGGTTGCTTAATTTACCTTAACGAGCCGAATGGCTTGTACAAATTCAGGGAATGGATAACTAATGCACACGCACGCCATCTATTGAAGAAATGTAGTGCAATTTTAAAGAATTCTTTAAACTTATAGCATTTTTTTTTATACTGCTACATGCTCATATGGTCAGATTGGCAGGTAAATGAGGAAATACTTCAAAATATGTTATTTTCGTAAAAACATAAGAGTCATTCAAAAATTTTTCTTGGAGTTATAATTTCTAAGTAGAACAATGTGTTATATTAAGTTTAATGTTAAATAAATAAGTTTTTTTTTTGCTTCATTAAATAAAGAACTCATTTTTATTGAACAGACGAATTTCCTCTGCGAACTATCTGAAAGTTATAATTAAATTTCGAGTATACGGCCTTTTTAATCCAATGTCACGAGTTTTCTTACGATTTTCTCATTTTGAATCATTGAGCAGCAATTTCACTTTAATAACATGTTAGAACCTGATAAAAAAGTTTTATTGCAAATTGAATAACTTAACATTAGAAAGACAAAGTTCCATATTTATTGAACAGAAAAAAAAAATATGATGCTTCTCTGACATTTGTTTTTCGATTTTTGGCTTACGATTCGAGTAGGACAAAGAGATTGTTCTTCCAGGTTTTTTCGTTTGTTTGATTCTTTTAAATCTAAATAGAATTAGTAATATACGAGTTCATGTTATAAGACTACGGATACTTGCAATATGTCATGAAACAAATTAGTTAAATATCCTGATCTGCTTATAAATATTAATACTTTTTTTTTGTAACAAAAAATACAGCTAATGAAATAAGTTCGCTTTGTTTCCCTATGATTATTTTCTTACAAAGAATAATATTTATATTCAAAAAAATCATTGCGAATAGCTTCCCAAAATTATAAGCAAATGAATAAAAGAATCCGGATTTTGTAAAAAATTAATTTAATTGTGATAATTTATGTCATTTTTGTTTTGTGAAATAATAGTATCTATTTTTCATTCAACGAGATACGGAAAATACAAAATAAGATTATTCCGATACATCTCATTCTTAGGGATAAAGTAGAAATTGATTACTTCTAGAATTCTTTTCAACAGTTGTCTAACAATCATTTACAAAAAATATTATTCATCTCGTAAAAGTTTTTCCGGTTATTTGAATTTATAAGCCCTTTTTTTATTTAAGAGAATGAAATTCTGTTGATAACTGTAGACAATTTATCATCGCCTTGAGAGTGCGAGATTAAACTTTTTCTACAGCGCAAAATGCTTTTTGTTATTGTGGTGCTCTGGAAATGACAGTTTGATCGATATTTTTCTGAGGAACACGAATCCTGCTATCTCGCTAATTCAAAAAGTCAAGATAATTGCATTCAAAGCATCCTTTGCAATACTCGAAGGAATACTTAGGCCTTTTATTTCAACAGAGTTGTACTGAAAGGCATTTTATTTCTTATTTCTACAAAGTTGTGCTAAATGTCAAATAAATCAGTTTTCGAAGCTTGCATATTTTGTGTTAATTGATAGTTATGAAAAAAATTGCATTACAAATGTTTGTTAAGAGATTTTTGAAAAATTTATCTGAATTTTTTTAAAGCGTTAAGAATAATATTCATATCATTTTTGAATCTAATGACTTCTTCCTGTGCCTGGGAAATTATATTGGCAAAATAGGTAGAGTATCAATAATTGTAATTATGAACACTGAACCAAAATAACCGAGGGAGAATTTAAAATAAACTTTAAGCACTTATTATAATCTTAAGACATGAGAATAATGTATTCTAATAGACATGGTAAGAAATTCGTGATAATTTCTCCAATGTCTTTCCTTTCTAAAAGAAGAAAAAATATGTATCTTACGTGTGTTGATTAGAACGCATTTTGAAATGACTATAGATTGCATTATTATATAAGCTGAATTAATAATATTATACAATTAAACTTCATCTCATAAGCAAATAGACCTTTCGATGATTTACCTTTTTCGTTTTCAGTGACTCCTTTGTTTTATTACAAAAAACTATTTTTTTGCTTATTGAACTTAAGAACTCTATTTTGGTTCTAAATTAATTTTCAATAAATCGTTTATGAGACTGTGAATTAATATTTCTGAAATTTTAGAATTCTTGGAATATGTTTTTTTGGAATAAGTTTTTCTTGGAATATGTTTTGCTTCTATCACTCTAATCGATTACATTTAATCAGTATCAACTATTTGAATAACGGTAGACAACATTTTATCCACATGGCCGTATTCTTAGCTTGATAAAAACTTGGAAGTTAAGCCAAATTATACGGAATGTAATAAACATCCTTTCGTAAAGGTTAAAAGAAAAAATACATTAGAAAATGATTCTGTGTACCTATTTAATATCGTATTACCTTTTTTTTTTTATTTAGAAAATGAAAAATATATCCTTAAAAATTTACTTAAAAATATACATTTAATGAAAGGTTAGAATACAATCTTTAGTTTTCACTTTTTTAAATTATAAATTGCATTCTTTCGTTAAACTACAATAATGAAATATATAATTTCTTTTTTCGTTCGAAATAATACCATATTAATAACAGTGCTTAGAAGCTTAGAACGATTAACACAAAAATTGGTGATTATGAACTTTGTTCGCTTGTTTGCTGAATGAATCATATTTTTAATCAAAGAACCGGTTATTTAAATGATCAATTAAAAAGATATGTTTTGATTATTATAACTATTTTGCATATTTGAATTATTATAACTAGTTTTTATTTAATTATTTAGGGCCATTTTAATTTTTTGATCATTATTAAATTAGGGATATTCTATTGATAAATTGTTAGTTGTTACACAGATATATATAACCACATAATTTTAATTCTGATAATTTGAAAACCTATGCAAATTAGAGGTAATATGCTGTAATTGAAATTTTGATTTCTTCATATCTAAGAATTCATTTTTAAATTTATTATATATTCATTTGAATCTTTTAAAACTAATTTCCTTCTATTTTTTAAGTCACGAGGAGTTTGGAAAATTACAGGCTTAAATATTTCATATTAGGGCTTTGCAGAAAATCCCCTACAAGAATATCACTAAAACTCCGTGAAGCGGCAGATATTTGCCATTTATAAAAGATTAGTTAGACGAGTAAAATACAGAGAAATCACCTGAATGGAAGGACTTTATTTTCTTTTGAAATAACCAAAGTTAAGTTATTAAGATCACCATGTTTGTGAGAGAACTACGAGAAAAATGCTGAATTATAAATAAAATGCAGTTCATACTTTTCAAAAGTGATTTCGAGTAAATAAGGCTTTTAAGAAAAGTACCAGAATTCTACTCCTGGGATTTTCAAATAGCATTTGTTGCTGTTTTATGTTCCGTGACGCTCTAAAAATAGACCAATTACAAAGATTTACTATTGTTTCATGATAGTTTTGCAATACAGTTTTCCTGTATATAGGTGACGGTTGAAGAATTTTCGAAAAGTATTTTTATATTTCTATTAAAAATGTATTTTTAGTCTTTGTTTTTGAAACAAGTAAGACACAATACTTATTGAAAAGTAAGTTAAAAAACATAAATTGATATATATATATATATTAAATCCAAATCATAAAGATATCATTATTCAAAAAATCCGCACATAATTAGATGCAAAGCAACCAAAAGAATGTATGAGATACATATACTGAAAATTTATGAAAGAATAATTTGAAATGTTTAAAAAGACAAAAATCCAGAAAGAAATGTAAAAATGAACGAATAAAAGATAAATGATAATTTGGAACCCAGTAAGTCAAAAAGCAATTTCGGGCTGAGGACCGAATAAGCGGGGTTAAACTAGTTTAATGGTACCAACCTTCCCCCTTTGCGACTTAGTAGGCTGAATTGGGAAATCCAAATTACAAAAGAGTTCACTGATCAAAAGATGTAAAAAAGTTCAGCGATAAAATCTACAAAAAAAAAAAAAAAAAAAATCTATAATTCTAAAAATTATCAACAAGTCAAAATATAAAAATTACTTACAAAAATTCAAAGAAATGAAGATTCAAATATGTGAGTAGTAAGACGACATCTTCTTTAATCTTCAAGATGGATATCAGGTACTCAAAATGAAAAAAATATAACACGTCATCACCATATAAATTGAAAAAAGATTTAAATCATTGTTTGATTGGTAATAAAGTATAAAAGGATGCAAATTATTGGTTGGTATAAGTTGTATGGTAAAGGAGTATAATGGTCCAGAGAGTGAGTAAAAATGTAACCTGTGTAAAAGTAAATAAACAAATAAATTCCTCACGGCTAGACCGCTAACAAGCTGACTTTGTACACCTATTGTTGTGTGGTGGATTTGAAAATGTATCACGATTCGCAAAGATGTTTAATATATTTGTGATGTATATAAGTATATAAGAAATTTATTGGATAATCATGATCTAAACAGTTGCTGACGAATTTTTTAATGTTATTAAACTTGTCTATTTTATGTGTGGTTAATTTGTTATTACGTAATAAAAAGTTTAATAAAATATTCCTATAAATAGATCTGTGTAGATTACTGTTCCAAAAAGGAATTTTGATTACACGGAATTCGAATCTTTCTCTTTTATCAAATATATTAAATATCTTTGCGAATCGTGATACATTTTCAAATCCACCACACAACAATAGGTGCACAAAGTCAGCTTGTTAGCGGTCTAGCCGTGAAGAATTTATTTGTTTATTTACTTTTACACAGGTTACATTTTTACTCACTCTCTGGACCATTATACTCCTTTACCATACAACTTATACCAACCAATAATTTGCATCCTTTTATACTTTATTACCAATCAAACAATGATTTAAATCTTTTTTCAATTTATATGGTGATGACGTGTTATATTTTTTTCATTTTGAGTACCTGATATCCATCTTGAAGATTAAAGAAGATGTCGTCTTACTACTCACATATTTGAATCTTCATTTCTTTGAATTTTTGTAAGTAATTTTTATATTTTGACTTGTTAATAATTTTTAGAATTATAGATTTTTTTTTGTAGATTTTATCGCTGAACTTTTTTACATCTTTTAATCAGTGAACTCTTTTGTAATTTGGATTTCCCAATTCAGCCTACTAAGTCACAAAGGGGGAAGGTTGGTACCATTAAACTAGTTTAACCCCGCTTATTCGGTTCTCAGCCCGAAATTTCTTTTTGACTTGCTGGGCTCCATATTTTCATTTATTTTTTATTCTTTCATCTTTACGTTTCTTTCTGGATTTTTGTCTTTTTAAATATTTCAAATTATTCTTTCATAAATTTTCAGTATATATATATATATATATATGTATGTATGTGTGTTTGTGTAAGAATATTGAGATATTTTTCTCTATGAACATATGTTCCGAATTTGGTCTTTACCTTTTGACTATGAAGTGAAATTATCTTTTTTATTATTAAATTAAATAAAAGTATTCTCTTCGATTTGAGATTGTGGCCGTGGTAGCCTAGTGGTTATAGCAGCGGACTCGTGGCTGATGATTTCTATTGAGTCATAGGTTCGAGCTTTTTTTGATGCTACTTACGACCCGCCGTGAGGCGGGGTTGATACACGTTAAATCTGTCGAGGCTGAAAGTCCTCCCTTTGGTGTGGTAAGAAAGTAAGGTGAAAGGGTACTAGCTCAGTGTCCAAATTCACTTGATCGAGGTTCAAAATTACGAGATCCGTTGTCCATAGTTCTCGTGTTGCTTCTAGTGTGACGTTAATAACCACTAATAACGTTAATAACCAGCCATTCGATTTGAGATTACATAGAAATTCTTCATCGAAAAATTCTTTACATATTAGTTAAGGGAAAATTTTATTAGAAATAATTCTTGCTATTGGAACATTTTTTTCTACTTCATGTAGATGAAGATGTTAATGGACGAGATAATGTATGGCATTATCATATTGTGCCTTAAGTCATGTTACGCAAGAGATAAATTTTATTGTATAAATATTACTTAGTCTTGAAATTTTTCATTCATTTTTTTTTTTTAAAAAGTTTTGCTTGAGGGCATTTCCGAATTAAACTGAACCAGACATTATTTTTGGAATCACTTGTATTCACACCGTTAATGTATTTTACAACTATTGATCTTTTACAGAAAAAAAAAAATCAGAATTAAAAACAAATTCAGATTCTTTTTTATCAGTTTTCACTGATACATTTTGTTAAATAATTCCTTTTTTTTACTTTTATATTGATACATTTTATACATTTTAACATTAAAAGGAAATACAATTTAACACATACGCGCACATAAAAAAGCTAAGAGCTTTTTATTGACTTTACAAGGACCTAAGGGATATATTCTGAAAATTTGGTGTTTTCTCAAGTAGATTTCTTACTTAAATATATAGAATAAATGTAAGATTCATGATAGAGAGATACATTTAAGATAAGATTGTTTGTCTAAAAATATTTATGATATGTTTTATTAAAAATTTCGCTTTCATGTATCAAATTATTAAGAGAGGTACTAGCATTTTGTTTTATTTTTATAGAGAAAAATATATTTTGTTAGGATGATATTAATGAATAATAGAGTAAAGTAAAATATTTTTATATTAAAAAAATATATAAGGTAGTATTCATAAATGTTTTTATGTTAAATAGTTTTTAGTTTCAAGTTTAAAATAGCAAAAATAAATCTAGAGGAATTTAATGTTGAATCTTTCAAGTAAATAAAAGTTTCACATTGACAGTAGTTCTTTTAGAACATTGATTTAAGAAAAAATATACACTATATTAAAAAAGAAAAAGCTTGATTATGAAAATTTTTTGTACGCAAATAAAATTTTTAATTTCTATATTGCAAACTGCTGAATTTTCATGGTTTGTGAGTAATTGATTATGAATTATTAGTAAGTATTTTATGTTGCTGAACTGACATCATACAGAACAGCTAAAACATGTTTTTTCTCTTTTTTTTTTACTATCATAGTACCTTATATACAATACTAATGATGCTATTACGATGAACCTGATAATCTTACAGACAAATGAATGACTTCAAATGAAGTCGAATAGTTATAATGCTAAAAGCGGATTGGTCATATCGAGAATCTGGCCGCAACTTTATTGGAGCGTATGAACACGCCAGTTCAAAGGTGATATCACATATTGCTTCAAAATACGCTCCTACGAAATAAAGGTCCTATATAGCCGAGATGCGCGAATGGGAGTGAAGTTGTCTGATAATCCGACAATTCTGAATTGATCAAATGACATTATTACTATCGTGATGAAACGTTTTGACGTTGAAACGTGGTAAACGTTTAATCCTACGATGTCATGAAACGTTTTCTATGCCACAGATGACACTTTCTAACGTTTTTTAATTTTTGCTTGAGGCAAATTAAAGCTTGTGTTGCCTTTAAAGATGTCTGTAAGTAAAGCACTTATGGAATGGTGTTATGTCTGGTCATATATCAAGAGTGTAACGGCAGTTTAACATCTATAGTGTTGGGCGATAATTCCTCCGATGACTATTTAATTTAGGTAAGATGGAGATCAGGTAAAAACACGAACATGATGGGGGCAGTAATGTTGTTGGAATGGAGGAAAACGTATCATATCTTGGGTCTTCACCTAAGAAAAGAATTTTGGATTGTTAACTGTAACTCTGTGTCTTAATAAAATATGCACAAAAATTACAGAAATCTGTCTGAATAATCAATTGTGTTTTAAGAGTTTGATAAGAAAATTTTTGTGAGTATTTTTTACACAATATACAAGGGTTGTCAGTAAAATAAGGTACCAATGAGTTTTCACAATGATAAATATGTTTATTGGCATTGATTAACACATTGTTGGAAAACTTAGACTTTCCCCCATTTTCCGACATAATCGCCCTTGAGATCAATGCATTTTTGTATGTGGTGCACCATCTTCTTTATGCTTGAATTGTATAATTCTTCCCCCTCTCCGGTAACTTAGGATATCTTCTTTCAGCTTCTCTTCGGTTCAGAAATGTATCCTACCCAGGTGTTTCTTCAATTCAGGGAAGATATGGTAGTCACTTGGGGCTAAGCCTGGGTTATAGGGTGTGTGTGTGACAGTGTCCCATCCAAATCAATTGATTAAATTGTTTGTTAAACGAGCGGTGTGCGGACGAGCGTTGTCCTAATGGAGACGCAATCCCTTCGTGAGCATGCCTCTCCTCTTGTTTTGCATCGCGTGGGGAAGGTTCTTCAATGTCTCATAGTAGCCGTACGCACTGATTATTGTACCGGCAGACATGAAATCGTACAACAGCAACCCCTTTCCTGTCCCAAAAGACGCTAGCCATCACTTTGCCAGAAAGACGGTATTTACTTGAACTTTCGCTGCTTCGGAGACCCTGGATATTTCCACTGACGAGATTGTTCTTTCGTTTCCGGTGTCATGTAGTGAACCCAGGTCTCGTCCCCAGTGACAATTGAGTCCAAACATTTCTGGCTATGAGCTTCGTAGGCCTGAAGAAATTCGCGGGCCGTTTCAACACGTTTCTGTTTGTTGTCTTCCGTAAGCATTTTCGGGACCCACCTTGCATAAACCTTGGCGTACCCTAAATTATCTGTCAAAATTTTGTGGATGCAGGGCTTGCTGACATCAAAGATCATCTCACAGAGATCCCGAATTGTCATCCTTCGATCTTTCAGCAATGCTTCTTCCACTTTCGCGATCGTTTCGTCTGAAGCCGATGGCTAATCAGAAAGTTGTTCACCATGGACGTCCAACTTTGAATTCTCTCCACTATTTGCGCTCTTGTACTACGCTCATACTCTTTTCTTCACACAGTCGGAAATGAATGTCAACCGAAACAGTATTTTTTGCAACCCCCCCAAAAAAACGAATCACTGAGCATAATTCGTACCTGGAAGGATAAGATAGTAGGAGCTCTATTTCTAACGGCTGCCAAGCCAAAAATGAGCGTAGTAGACAACTCGCTGTGGCGGAGACTGGGAGAGAGGAAGCCAAGCTACACGCTAGTGTCACCAAATCCCGCATAACAGCATTCCTCGTGTCTGCAGGTTTTGGGGAACGTTATTTTACGGACAGCCCTCATATAACTTTAAATTCAATACAGTGAAACATAATTTTTCAAAGCTTTGGCCCATATATCTTACATTTGATAGGAATGTAGGAAACTTGGATGATGATGATGATGTGTGATGTGCGTGTGTGTAGTGGCGAGGCCTAGAAGTTATTTAGAAATCAAGAGACACATATCATACCCATCAAAAATTACATTAATGATTTTATTAACCACAGGTTTGTTATAAATAAAGAATTTCTCATTACAGCTGTCATATTATATTACATTTTTAAAGTAAGTACATTCAATAAAACGCTTCATTATTTCTAGTATTTTCTAAAATAAGGTTTTTCTTTGCAGCATACAACTTTTGGTACAAAAGTTTCAAAGTTTGCATTGAAAGTTAGCTTCAGTTTTCTCAAATGTTAATAACTTTTTTAAGATCTTGTTGCCTTCTACTTTATTTGTGATTGGAAATAAAATCGTAGGAATACCACATTATTTTATTCGAGTAGGAAAAAGATATCAGAGAGGAAGTTACGCGCCCTTAGTTATCGTACTAACTATTGTAGGTCGATAAAAAAAAAAAAAAAAAAAAAAGAGCATGCTGATCACTCAAATCGCAAAAAAGAAGCTTTGAAAGCAAAATAAACTCTCTTAAAAAACTTCATAGAAAGTTTCAACACATCTGATGATGTTGAAATTGCATTAAAATCCAAGTCGGAACTAATTCGTGATCTAAAAGACAGTATTAAAGAAATCAAAAATGGATATTTTAATCTACTTGATGCAATGGATGCTTCTACTTACCTAGCTTAGTTGGAAGATATTGAATTGTTAACTGAAGATTCGGAGGTTATCCGGAATTTACTTACCTCTTATCTTAAATTATCTAGCAATTCTAAAAATGAAGAACAACCTATGATTTCTAATGAAATTAAATATAGATTGCCTGAAATTTTTTCCGGCAATTTTCTCGAAAAGCTTAAGAATTTCAGAATTTTAAAGAGCGATTTATGTTAATCGTAAGACAAAACACTACAATTAGTTGATGTTCAAAAGCTTTTTAATTTTAAAGCCTCTCCCAAGAGCTATGTAAAATTGCTTGAAACTTGTAAAGATACATTTCAATCTCTCCTTCCTGCCTTTGGGGTTCGATTTTAGAGATAAGAGAGTTGTTATAGATGCTTATATTTAAAATATATTAAATTATCCTAAAGTCATCGAGAGAGGGAGAGAGAGAAATCCTTCTCAATTAAGACTATTTCTAGATAATTTAAAGGAAATATCCATTCTCGGAAGCTATTAAAACTATTAATGAATGGTTTTTCAGATGTATAGTTGCTTAATATTTTGTTTCAAAAGATAGATCATAATTCAAGAAAAGAATTCGAACTTACTATCAGAATGATGTTCCTAAATTAGAAGCGTTCTTTAGAAGTAGAAACTCTCATATTCGAAAGTATTCAAAAGATTAATTATTTTAAAACTTAAAGTTTGCTGCCAAAATAATCCATTATTCTTAATTTATCATTCCTTTCTAAGCCTTAACTCTGTTGTGTCATACATTCGTTATAATCTTCAAACACCCTTCCACCATTTATAAGTGTGCAAAATTTAAAAAATCACCAGCATTTGATAAATTTTCTGTTGTTAAAAATTACAAATTGTGTTTTTCCTGTCTTGTACCAGACCATTCTGTAGCTCATAGTACCAGTACTGGCAAATGGAGTATCTGTTCTAATTCTACGCATAATACCTATTTGCATAGGGAAACAAAACAACTCAGTACAAAATTGGATTCTTTCACTCCTAATTTATTAGATCAAAAGCTCCGGATGTTATGACAAACTCAGATTCCCATATACTTAAGGATGACCCATTCACTGTCTCTTCGCCCGTGATCTAATTTTGGATAAAATAAAAAACACTCTTTAACACCGCAGATGGAAAATAGAAATATGTTTCAATAAAAACTCTCTCAACCTATGGGATAGCTAGCTCTCGAGTTAGCTACTCCCTAACAGCTCTGAAATTTTTTCCTCTCTTGTTTCTCACCAGCGCGAGAAGCTGTTTTCTGATTGGCTTGTCAGATAAACTTCTCTCCTGACTCAAAACCATTTTCAACCAATAGCAATTCTTATCTGGCTTGCTTGTAATTTGTTTCGAAGAAATTCTTAAATTTAATGTTTTTAAATTTTAAATCTTTTAAAGAGGAAATGTAATTAAAAATTTTCACAGATTATTTTTCTTAAATTCCTTTGGAAGTAACTGACTGAAGCAATTCTTTTAACAGCATTTCTACAGGAAATTAAAGGTCCCAAGACCTAAGAACAAGATATACTTTTCGCTGTTTTTTTTATTCAGCCTCTCAGAGTTTCTATTTAACATCCGATGCTGCTAATTTATTGAGATTTAACAAACAGAAAGGGATATTTATTTATTAGTTATACACAAATTACGGAAGTCTTACCTTCTAAACATTTAACCTATTCTAACTTTAAAATCCTAGATTTAAATACTCTCACTGATCGTGGATTTTGTGTTTTTAAAAAAGTGGATACATTATCCTCAGTTGAATTCTTTTTCCAATGTTTGAAAAGAGATAATCATTTTCGAGGTACACATTAAGATAGTTGTTTTGGATATCATGTATCTACGGCCCTTGGAATGCCTATTAGAAAGACAAATAGTTTATCAAGTTACTGTTTTCATCAGGGAAATAGACACATTGAATAATGCTGTTGCTGAATTTTGGCAAATTTAATAAATAAATGAAGTCATAACTAGTGATGAGTTAAAAATTTGAAATGAAAATTTTGGAAAAAAACTACGCCCTCTCATTATCGTAATCCTAATGATAGGTACATCTTCAGCTTGCTTGCCACGTCTGAAAATATGATTGATCTATCACTAGACGATTCTAAATGTATGGTAACTAAAAGGTTAAATTTATTACAGTTGGAACACGAAATCCAAAGCTTAAAGAGCTGTGCATTTTTTTCATCAATTTTAACAGTTGGGACATATGAAATAAATTATTGAGGAAGAGTATATTTCTCTCACGGAATTGTTTGAAATAATGTTGCGTTTCTGCTAACACGTATTTGCCTTCACTATCGAGATAAAAATGATATTTAGACAGATTGAAGCTGATCCGTCTCAAACAAAATTGCAAAATATTTTCTGGAAGAAAAATATAAACATCCCGATCAAAGTTTATATATTGAACACTGTTTCTTATGGTATAGCCTTTGCTTTGTTTCAGTTTAGCGACAAAGATTCTTCAACAACTGGCTCTAAATGAGAAAGAGATTCCTGCTCTTAGCGATTTTTATATGGACTATTGTTTATCCCGGCGCGTTCAATCTTGATGAATTTAATAAGTTGAAGAGAATGCTTACAGAACTCCTTCTTAGTGGTTGAATGACTCTACACAAATGGTGTTACAACACTGACACTCCTCGCGTTAGTTCTCAAGCTTTTCCATTCATGGACCATAATAATCTGAATATCATGAAGACATTTGGAATGCTTCAAGAAATTGCTCTACTGACACCTATTTTTATAGAGTAGCTAGTTTGCGAAATGAAACCAAATGTGACATTCTTTACCATTTTGCTCGTCTTTATGACCCTCTTGGGTTGTCGGAACCAGTAATTGCCTCAGCAAAAAGCTTGCTTCAAAACATTTGGCTTCTGAAACTTAGTTGGAATGAAGCCGTTCCGGATAACATTGTCAAACAGTGGAACAAATTTTTATGTTCCCTGCCTTTGATTGAAAGTTTTCAAATTCTTAGATACATTGTTATGGAAACACTTATTGTTAACACTTATATTTTGCAATTTTGGGATTCGCTGATAGTTCCGAAAAAGCTTATGGGGCTACTGTATACTTGTAAGTTTCGTTTCACAATCAAAACTTTTCCAGTTCCACAACTCTGTTGTAAGTCACGTGTCGCTTCTTTGAAAACGTTGACTATATCTCTGATTGAGCTGCAAGCTTGCCTTTTGCTTTTAAAACTGATAAAGAAAATGCCTTGAGAGTCCTTATGAATGATGTTAGATTGTTTTGTAATTCGATCATCGTTCTTGCCTGGACCAATTCAACTCTTCATCTTTTGAAACAATTTGTGTCAAATATAATGATACTAATTCAGCTTCTCACTAAAGACTGTAAATATTATCATATTCCCTCTACTGAAAATCCTCTGATCTCCTATCCCGTGCACTGGATGCCAAAGTACTAGTTGAACATAAACTTAGGTGGATTGGCTCCCCATTCCTTGATGAACAATTTATGAAGTTTTCTGAACTTAATGACTTTGTTCTTAATGCTGTTCTTGAACTTAATAGTACAACAAGCTTCTCTAGTTTTATGCGAATTTAACAAGTTCTTTTATTTGTTATTTAATCTAATAAATAGTTATACAAATTAATATTCTTAGCTTTATTTTTACTGGTTTATAGTCAACTACCAACCAACCGACTATTTTTGTCGGGGAACATAACCCTCTCGGGCTTTAATCCCCTGTGAATTGGCTATTATTTGAGGTGAGACTGAATTTTGGTTTTACACTTGCCCAGAAGTTAAGATTTAGATATTAAGATAATAAAATAAAATTACAGTGCAATAGCTTTTTGGAAAATATTAAATTAATTTTGAAAAATATGCTGAATATATATTATTAATATTAGAATATCACTAGTATACTAGTGTTGTTAAAATTAATCCAAAAGAGAAGATGGTTGAAATTCATGAGTTTAGGCTTAGGATATTGCAGCAGTAGTCTATTGGATTCCTGCTTACTTGTTCAGTCTGGTCGCAGTGAGAGCGCGCTCTGTGATTGGTCAATGGTGTGGTGTGTTAATTCTGTATATATAGGTGGGTGCATAGGGGTGAGATTTTGTGAGGAGTGTGCTTGTGTTACCAGTGTTTTTATAATATAAGTGAAATTAAAGAATTAAAATTTCTCGTGGTCTGTGTAGTTGTGGGTTGTTTCTGAGTGGGGTGTACTTTTCTATTTCTTGAATGGTTTTATTGCTCGAGGTATCAATTTTTTGGTAAAAATTTCCTGATAATTTTTTAATGAAGTTTTTAAGTGTTGGGAGTTTAATTGAGTATCCGATGTCTGCGTTTCTCATGTACCAGTGTGCTCTTACTATCATTCTAATGGTGGAATTATGGGATTTTTCTAATAAATCTAGTGTTGTGTCAGTACAATGCGACCAGACTGGGCTATCATAGGTCAGGATAAGTCTTAGTATCAGTGTGTTGATAAGCAATTTATTACGTCTACTTAATGTAGATTTACGCGAAATAAAGGGGAAAATATTATTTACTGCAGAATTATACTGCTTTTTAATTCGTAGAACGTGTTGTTTAAAAGTGAGTTTTTTTTATCCAACGTTACACCAAGATATTTGGCGTCTAGAGACCAGGGCATATTTTTGTTTTCCAGAAAAATGTCTGGTTCTATTTTTCTGTAGTTTCTGGAGAAGAAGACGGCCTCTGTCTTGGAAACGTTCAGGGCTATTTTCCAAGTAGAGTACCATGCTTCTAGTTTCTGTAGGTGTTCGTTTAGTGCTTGGCCTATTTTTGGTGAAAAGTAGTGTCTTGCTAGTATCGCAGTGTCATCTGCATACATGCTTATTTTTGTATTTTGGTGTTTAGGGATGTCGTTCACGTAGTAATTGAACAAGGTGGTTGAGAGGATTCCTCCTTGCGGGACTCCAGCTTCAACTTTTCTTAGATTTGATAGTTGTTCATTAACGGTAACTTGAAAGCTTCTATTGCGTAGATATGAGTTTATTATTTTTACGAGATATGCAGGGGTGTTGTAGTTGATCATTTTGAAGATTAAACCTGTATGCCAGACTCGGTCAAAGGCTTTCTGGATATCCAGGAAGACCGCACCAGTATTTTGACTTTTGTAAAATCCAGTCTTGATGAATTCCACTACTCTGAGCAGTTGGTGTGATGTGGATAATTTCGGAACGAATCCATGTTGTTCGTGGATGATGATATCGTGGTCTTGTAGAAATTTTGATAGTCTATTGTGGATTATTTTTTCGGCTAGTTTGCTGAGGATAGGTAATAAGGAAATTGGTCTGTAGTTTTCTGGCCTGGTAGGATCCTTACCCGGTTTCAGGATAGGGCGGATGACAACAGCGGTTTTCCAGGAATCCGGGAAGTAACCGAGATCTAGCATATTGTGAATGATGTTTCTTAGTTGAAAGATGCAGAGGTGTGGCAGGTTTTTTATCATTTTATTGGTGATGCCTTCTCTCCCTGGTGCTTTTTTGATTTTTATTTTCTTTATGTAATCTGCAATTTCTGAGGCTAGTGGTGGAGGGTAATCCGGATTTTGGAAATTTTCTTCATTTTGTAGATAGTTATGAACGACATCCTTTACGTTCTCGTCGTGAATAGGTGTGTTTATGTCATTTAATTTGAATTGGTTTTGAAGTGAATCTGCCAAAATTTCTGATTTTTCAGTGTTACTAAGTGCGATACTAGCTGGGCCTTTAAGGGCGGAGATAGGAACTCGCTTTTTTCTGAATGCTTTGGCCATACCCCAAAGGTTACCGCTTTCAGCACTCAGGTTTTCAAGCGTGTCTTCCCGTTCTTTGTTTTTGTGTAAGTGCACTTTACGCCTAATTTCGTTTTGAATTCTGTTTAAAATTTCTTTATCGGCAGGAAAGCGGGTGAATTGCCAGGTTTTTCTGGCTTTGTTTCTTTTTCTGAATAAATTCCGAAGTTCCTGTCCGATGAAAGTCTGTTTGCTAGTATTTATGGGTTTTGAGGCGATTTTATGTGCACTTAAAATGTTTTGTGTGAGTTCTGAGACTTGTTTTTCAATATCCTCTCCACTGTTTGCTTTGGGGAGTGTGAATGTGTTGATTGTGTTTTCTAGCAATGTGTTTTTGAAAAGAGCCCAATTTGTACGAACTTTTGGTTCAGAGAGTTCGTATCTACTCTGTGTGTCGAAGTGGATCAGCTCAGGGTTGTGATCGCTACTTAACTCCGGTAGCGAGTGAATTTGAGCGGGCCAATGAAAGTTCTTGATAATTGCTATGTCGATGATGGAGGCGGAGTTATGTCCGTAGCGTGTTGGTGTGGGCGGGGCTAGGATTTCTAAGCCGTTTTGATTGGCAAAATTTCTTAATGTGTTACCTCGAGATGAATTATAAGTGCAGCCCCAGCTAGTGTGCTTAGCATTAAGATCTCCACAAATTAATGAAATCGGCCCTAAATTTTGAATAGTCTGAATATCCTTTGGGACTAATGAGGCTCTAACAGATGGTGGTATATACATTGAGGTAACGAGTAATGGGTTTCCATCTGTTGGGGTGAGTGCAACAATGGTTGCTTCTGCACCGTTTAGGGAGGGTGTTGGGATTTGGTAGTGTGGGAGAGGCTTTTTAATTAAAATTGCAGTGCCACCGTAGGGTTTATTGGTCGTTGCAGTGGGTGTTCTATCGTTTCTGTGTATGGTGTAGTTAGGCATAGAGAATTTCATACCCGGTCCTAGATGTGTTTCTTGTAAAAGAATTAAATCTGGGGAGTGCTTATCAATAAAGTGTCGCAATTCAACATCGCGACACTTTACCCCTCGGGCGTTCCAGGTAACCAGTTTGAGGCCGAGTAGGGTGAATTTTAGTTATTGTTTGTGGGTGGTGAAGCGACCACTCCCGCTATAAAGATATTAAGTTTATCAAGATCGTTATTGACTTTGGACATATTATTCAGTGCTTCAAAAAGTTTAGGGAACTTATTGAATAGGTTTTGAAGTTCACTGATTGCAGTGATGAAGTTGAAATTTCCTGGGCTATTATTAGTATTATTACTATTAATTTGGGTATTGGGGGTGTTTGTCGGCTCAAACTGATTTGAAGCTTCGGTCTGTTTTGGTGCTATGGGGGGCGCCATCTCTTGGGTGGTATTGTTGCTACAAACTCTCGCAAAAGTGAAATCTGCAGTAACTGGTCTTGATTCTATTATGGTGTTTCTTTCGACTATTTTTTGGGTTACTTCTCCTTTTTTTGGTTTCTTTTTAGGGAATAAGGGGCAGCCTTGCCAGGATGCCATATGATTTTGTTTGCAGTTAATGCAGGTTGGATTCTCAAGTCTTTCTTTTATTTTGCACTCTCCGGTACGATGGTTTGCTCCGCATTTCAGGCAACGGGTGTTCATCCGGCAGTTCATCGACGAATGGTGAAAATAGTTGCAGTTGTAACACTGCGTTGTTGTTTGTTTTTTCTTGACTGGCACTATTTTCACCATTATGTGCATTACTGCACTGATCTTATAGATGTCGAGGGTGTCCTCGGTTCTTCTCACCTCTACCATGAAGATGGGGAGGGGGAGTTTAGTTTTGAGCTGGCGTAGCTGAGCGACTTTCTGGACTTTAATGCCTTGGTTTTCCAGATCTTCCTTGATATCTTCTATTTCAGCGTGAGATGGAAGGCCTTTGATACAGACCTTCAAAGGCCTCTCAGATAAGGGCTGGATTACGTAGTATTCCGCCTTCATGTTGGTTAGCTGGGTGGTGATTCCTCTATGGTCGTCTTCTGATTCGGGGTTGATCTTAATATATTGTCCTGAGAGTTTGAAGGTTGACTTTGGAAAATTTCTATTGATGGCCTGGATTATTAAATTGTAGTTAGGAGTAAGCTTCAGCATTATTGGCTGAATTTTGGGTGGTGGTGGCGGGAGGTCGGCGTCAGCTTCGTCTGGATCGCAATCCGATAAAGTGTCAAAGCTATTGCTTACATTTAATTTATCTGATTGAACATTTATTCTTTTATTATTTTTAATGGTTTTAATAGGTTTTGAAAAACCTTCGTTATCGATGGTGCGCTGAGCTTTAGGAGCTCTGCTCGTACTTGGCTTGGCCTCGTTAGGCTTAGTTGTTTGGCTGATATTACATGAGTCAGCCATTCTTTTCCTCAAATTTTTAATGCTATTGTTATTATTATTAAGGTTTAAATCTTTATGCAGTTTACAGTTTTTAACTGGGCAAAGTGAAAAAGTATTCAGCTCACCTGTTAGTCTGTCGAGATCCTTATCTATAGTTCCTTTTTCAGTAAGAAGGTCCGTGGCCGCTCTTGAGTCTTTTTTCATCGGATTTTGCTTTTCAACCTCAATGAGTTCATTGATGTATCTAAGTCTCGGCTGTAATACGTTGATTTGATGGATCAATAACTGGATTGTCTCACAAATTTGTGAATCACTTGGCGCTGGAATATTGCTCTCAAGAGAGTTGGCTATTTCCATCGGATGCACCGCCGCATCGGCGGCCATGTTAGGCTTCTCTCGTTCCATAGAATCTAGACGTGTTCAATCCTCGAAGTCCACACGTAGAATTTTATTAATAAAAAGATCAAACAAAACAGCAATATGATCTTTTGTTGTTACCTCTTCCGCAACAGCTTCATGATAATTTAATAATATCCAAAGCAATCGAAGAAAAAATGTAAGCTGATTATAAATATTCAATTCCAAAGTTACTATAGTCTACTGTGTTTCAAAAGTATCGGTACTTCTTACTGATGCTTATTTGTTGCATTCTCGAGATTTGCTCATTCGTGCTGTGCAGGTAAGCTGCTTCTCATCTGAGATTTCAGATTTGCAAAAGGACTTACTGTGCCTTCTAAGAGCAAGTTTAAATTTCTCAATCCTTTTTTGGATGATAAAGGTCTGATTCTTGTTAGTGAACATCTCTGCAATAACCAATTAGGATAAAATAGGAAGTTTCCCTTTGTTATCCTCCATGATCACAAAGATTTTCATAGAATGCTACCATACAAAGAATTGCATGTCGGTCCCCCGGCATTGTTGCCTACAGTTCGTCAAAATTTTAAATCATTAATGGCAAGAGCTGAAATCGTCAGGTGATACACAATTGTGGACAAAAGAAAGTGAATTAGAGTTGAACACCTTATTGGTGACCTATCTCTTGTTTGATTAAGACCCTCCTCTCCTTTTTCCAATATAGATATAGATCTGTGCGGAATATCTCCAAATTAAATTTGAAAACCAAAGAAAGGGTATTTTTCAAAGGGTTATGTTGATTATTATGATAAAGGAACCGTGTCAGATTTGACCTTTGATGTTCTGATTGCTGAGCTCAAAAAAGTTTTTGCACGCCCTCGCGGAAAAAAGTACTTCTCTGTTTAGTGATAGCACCAACAATTTATTAGAACGAATTCTGAAATTAATCGTCATCTTAACTCATCTGGATATGGTAATCATGACATTTCAAATTATTTGTCGTATGAAGGAATTGAGTGGAAATTTATCCCCCCCCCATTCCTCTTCCTTTAGGGATCTTTAAGATAGTAAGATTAAAAGTTTTAAGTACCACTTAAAGAGAACTGCAGGCTTAACTAAGCTTACAGCCGTTGAATTTCTTACCGTTAGCATCCAAATTGAAGAAATTGTCAACTCGAGGCCCCTATCTCTCTTTTCGAATGATTGTGATGACACTGAAGTATTATTACCTGGACACTTCTTAATTGGGCAACCTATTACTGTTATTGCTGAACCAAGATTACTTGATAAAAAGGACAATATACTGGACCGCTGGAAAAAGGTTCAAAAATGGTCCAGAATATCTGGACATAATCGCAAAACTCATACCTGAGCCATCTGCAACAGAGGTACAAATGATTATTTAAAAAACCAAATATTGCTATTGGTATGCTAGTCCTGATCAAAGATGATCAACTTCCTATTTGTAAATGGTCCTTGGGAAAATTTTTAATGTAATACCTGGTAAGGATAAGGATGTTCGGTTTTTACTTCAAAACATCTATAGGTATAATTTAAACGTCTTTAAATTATGCCTATGGATGTTTATTTGGGTCCTGCGCCAATCTCTCTAAGCTGCAACCCTAATGTTTGTATAATCAATTGGCATTTTTAATTTTGTAATCAGCGTGCAATGGTGCATATTGTTCTTGTTGTAAATGATGTTACTATTTGTGGAAATAAATGTATATAAATGAAAATAACTTATTGCTGCTAATTCTTCTGTAATGCAGTTCTCTAGATTTAAATTGTTGTTTTCCCCTTATAGAATGTATTTTAGGAATTAGAATCTATTATAATTCATTTGATTTAAGCTTATTTAATTTCTTAATGTCAAGTAT
The DNA here is from genome assembly GCA_019974015.1 of Nephila pilipes. Taxonomy (NCBI): domain Eukaryota; kingdom Metazoa; phylum Arthropoda; class Arachnida; order Araneae; family Nephilidae; genus Nephila; species Nephila pilipes. Next base: position 622,856 of record BMAW01120808.1, on the reverse strand, counting down.
TAATTTATATTAATTTAAGAAATACATTATTTATTCATAAAAATATATATGCATTCTTTTCTACAATAAATAAAAGTATTAAGTTTTCCATTGCTTTTGAATGAAATTGATGACCAGGTTTATCTAAATTTGTTTAATTTAAATGTGCAGTAGATTATATGTGTTATTGAATTTCTTGATAATTAGAGTACATTTTGAAATATTTTTGGTGAATATATGGTTATAGAATCAAAACAAAATGTAATGAAAAATATTTATGTATTTTTACGAAGATTTTGAAACTGAATATGTAAAATTTAGAAACATAGAAATGTGAATAGTTTTAAGAGAATTTTCATTACTTATGTGTTTACATTTAAATCAATATTTCAGTGCCATCTGCAGAAATGTGCAAATTTTACACTTTAAAATTCACTCAAATTTTCCTCTTACTTATTATTTTTTATTAGCCTTTATATTCGCTTATTTTTATAAAGGTTATTAATGTAGTTCTCTTGAAAGTATTTTTTTTTGAATAAATATAATCGAATAATAGTTCTCTAAAATATTTAAGAAATTTTTATTAACCTATTATAAATAGATTTCTTAATATATTTATTAACCTAAGATATTAAGAAATTTTTATTAACATAAATAATTAAATGTACATCAACTATAAAAATATTTTTAAAATTAATTTTCAAATATTTACAGAAGAAATACTTTCAATCCCTTTTACTGATTGACTTTTATTGTTTTAGTTTTGAAATTATTTTTGATATTGCGAGGCATAGGAATATTTGATTGAACTAGATATGTTGAAAGACTTTTTAATATGAATCAAACTAAGAGTGATTGTATAATGTCTTGCAGTCAGTTAACATTTTCCATCGTCGCAATTCATCACGTTAATTCGCTTAAAGAATTTTTAACAATGGGGCTTTTTTCATGTTATCAAGCAAAGCTGACATATTTTTTTTGTTTCGTATCTAAAATCTATTTTCGTATTTAAAACTTTTAATACTAATAACACTATGATATTTCATTCATTGAAAAATGCCCAGTCAATTCAATTTCGTAATAATTCATGAAAATATTTTTGTTTTTGAATTATAAAAATATTTTTATTTCCTTTTTATTGAGGTAATGTAAAATATTTTATTAAAATATTCTAAAAGTAGCATTTTTAAATTTTGAAAAGTTACAGTAGAATATTTTTTAAGCTGTAAAGGTTTTTGTCAAAAAAAGTGTCTTTATGATTAGTACGAATTCATTTGCTTAATTTCAGAGCCTCATATTTAAAAAAAAAAAAAAAAAAAACTTTCACCACCTTCCCACACACATTTCTTCTATTCCATAGCTTGAAAAACTTTGAAGTGATATGGGTTTTGCTTTAAGTTCTCGTTCAAAATAATTTTAGATTGAATCATTTCTAGTTTTATTTTCAACGTTTTGTAATTATTTTAATTTCTCTTATTCTACTCCATTTTCAATTTCAGAATTTCCATTTAAACATAGTAAAAAGAGATATACATACAATTTACTTTTTTACACGTTCGTGAAAAAAAAAAGATAAATATTGTTTTTCTATCTTCACTTTACGGAATATCTCATTTTGTCAAAGCAGGAAAAATATTTGATACAAGTGTTAATGAAAATGAAAATATGCTGCTGTTGGAGGATTTTTATTTTTCTCATAAAGGAACAATAAAATAAAGTACGACATTTAGATAAGCAACTAAGATAAATAAGGAAACACGAACTTTTATCAATTATGAATTTTTTCAAAAGTAATTTTTTGATATGTTTGCATTAAATATTTGACAAGATACAAATGTTATTTATTATTACATAAGCAGTTGAAATCTTAGCCATAATAATTTAAAATAAACCATTTTAAACATTTAAAAAAAAGAAACCGAAATTGGAGAACGAAATAATGCTTCATTTTTCTTTAAATCTAAATTTGCTTAAAAGGTTTACTTGAAAATGGATTATACAAGTGGAACGAACCATCTGAATATGAGAATTGTAAAGGAAATTGTTATGATTTCTAAAAATTGCAAAATACATAATTTTAAATAATACAATTTATTTTAAGTTAACATGTATTTTTAAGTAAAATATACAATTTTCAATAAAAAGGATTCAAAACCTCATTTTGCGAGCCATGTATTTTGCACACAAATTTTTGAAAAACGAATAAATTTATTGTTAATTATATATTTCAGTCTTCTTTTATTATTGATAAAAACATATCACTTTTGATTTTGTTTTGATTTTTCTTTTTCAAAATTATTTGCTATAATTAAAATTAGGGACAAATAATATAGATGAAGCTCCAATAAAACATGCTTACGTTTTGAAATTCAATAAGAAAAGAGCTTATTTCAAATAAGAAAGTTATTTTCTTTAGTTAATATTTTTATTGTTTGAAACTTAATAATAAAGTTAATTTTTCGTTCCATTTTATTTTTATAATAGCCAGAAATTTTAAGCAAATCCGTAGCAGATATCTATAGTGAATTATTATCCTCTTTTTTTAAGAACTAAAACATTTATAAATACTTGAACAAACATTGTATTCTGGTTTTAATGTCCTATGGACGGGAAAAAAAGCAAAATCAAAGAAAAATTCATACAAATATTATAATATTCCGTTTCTTTTGTAATAATATATTACAAACATGACAAATAAAATTTTGTTTATCTTAAAATGGAATAAAATTGTTTTATTAGAAACAGAAATTGAGATTTTATAAAATTAACACTTTCACTCTGATTTAAAAAATAAATTTATGTTACTTCTATGTATGTCAATAAACCCGAATTAACAAGCATAACGATCGATAACTTATCGCATGCAGAAGTTCTGTGCGAAGTGGGAGCCATGTTGTTAACACAATACAAAAACTATTTTAGCACAGAATATAGCGCTCTATAAGAGTTAAACTTTGTGAATTTTATATCGATTCATATTTACAGAGATGATACTTGGATACACCGTTGCTCTCCTGAAAGTAAACAGCAGTCAAAAGCTTAGAATGCACCAACCACGAAGAAAGCAAGAACAGTTTTGTCAATCAACAAGATTATAGTGTCAATTTTATAGGATGCAAAAGGAATTATATTTATTGTTTACCTTGGAAACGTTAATATAATAAATGGCGAATATTACGCAAACTTATTGCAGAGCATGAATATTGTTTCGTCATGAAAATGCTCCAGCACATTCGTCATTCGTAGCAATGGCTGAAATCAGCAAACTGCAGTTCGAATTGCTTGATCATCTGCCGTGATTGCCAGAGTTAGCAGCTAGTGACTCCCACCTATTTCCGAACCTCAGAGCTTGGGGGAGGGGGATGCTTTGCGAGCAAAGATGTTATTAATGCTGTAAATCAGTATTTTGGAAAGCTGGACGAATCACTTTATAAAAAAAGGCATTATTAAATTGCTGCACCGATATAGTGTAAGAGTTAAGTGTGTTAATCTTTGTGGGAATTGTGTTGAAAAATAATAGCAAAAAAATGTTGTTTTCTTTATCATGTCGGAAGCTTATCAGCCCATCCTTGTAAATAAGATTAAGAATGGAAAGTGAAGGAATTAATAAGGGAGCATCACTCACTCAAACTCCTCCTTTTGGGAGAAAATACCAATATAGATAATTACTCTGTTTGTCCCCTGTTTTAGAGACAAATTTTGCTTATATTTCTGCTTTTAACTCAGTTCATTTTAATAAAAACGAACTGAGTTAAAGTTACATTGTCTTATAGTATATGTTTTTTGGAATCATTATAACTTAAAAGTATAAAAGTATCTCCTATAGTTAAATTAATTGGTTGTGCAGTTTTTCATATAATTGTTAAAAAATAACATTATTTTTTTCCACGGGTGAAATTGTTTCATTGTAGAACGGCTTTCACAGTGCAGGAAAGGTTACCGCCATTAATAAGCAGGTTCTTTCCTAATAAATCTAAATTTTTATTCTGAGACTCTAGAAAATACAGTAAGATTTGCTTTAACAGAAAACAATCAAAGCAAATAATAAATCACCAATTGCACAAATTTACAGTCCGCACAATCGAATGAAACACTTAAAAATAGTTTAACTCGATATCGCTTAAGGCAAATTCGCTTTACATACACTAACTGATACACAGTTTCTAACTGACATACACTAACTGATACACAGTTTCATATATATATATTCATGATTTGTCGAGGGAAATCTAGTGTTGTCCCGGAATTTGGAGATTTGGCAATATTTGGTGACCCCATTAGTCCCTGTCGCTAAGGTCACCTTTACCTATTCTGCATTTCTTTCTGGCGTATTCTCTCCTTGACTACAAAACTATCTTTCTGACCACAACAACAAATCAACAGAAAATACGTCAAACTCTAAATTTTCCAGGACAATATGAACATGTTAGTAGTTTTAATAAAACTAGATTTCGCAAAATATTTTATGATTATGGAATTAAAAGGTAAGATATTTTCAGAACTTTGAAAAAAAAAAGCAATATTTTTTCGATATTATATAAAATATTCCTGCTCATGGTATTTTAATGAAAATGCATTTAAAGGAATAACAAAGGTCTCACGCTTTTCTTGTTAATACTTGTAGGGAAGACACACTACTAGTTTAAAAATGAATTTTAATTTAAAATGTTGAGTGCGTTCACGTATCTGTTGAGGACTTTCGAATTATTGCCTGATGGTATACATGTGAGTTTAACCAATTGCCTCCAACCATATATAATACATCCAACTTGGAAGTTTAAAGCAAATAGTCATGAAAGAACAGAAAATACTATTTACGTTCTTTTATTCATAAATGCAATCCAGATTCTAATACATCCAATGAAAAATAAAAATCATTTACATATGACAGTATAATAGGAATTCGATTTCATTATTTTTTTGCTTTTTATTTGGTTCAGAAGTTTCTCAACCATTCCAGTAAGTATCCTTGGGAAAAATGATGTAGTTTAATGCATCAATACAGAAATGTGCCTATTAAAGCTAAATACTCCGTTTATGGTAACAGTCGATATGGTAATCATAGGAATAATAATTTTTTTCTTGCCCAAGTATTCTAAAATGGTTTCTTGTTTTAGCATAACGTTAAAAAAAAGTCTGTCATTAGTGATAATAGTTTAAAAATATATCCCTATATGTGTATTTTTTCAAAGAAGTTTGAGAGCAAATGTTATATAAAGAATGTGTGAAACATGTAAAACATTCAAGTTTTTATAAGTCAACCTTTTCAATAAAAATGCATAAAATATCAAAGGGAATAAACTTGAAAATATCGATTTAGCTCACAAGAATTTCTTAGATTTTCTATTTCGAAATGTAAGAACTTTCGTTCGTTCTCTGGTGCATTTCTACGGTGCATACATAAACTGTTTTTGTAAGATTCTTCTGAAAGATTCAACAAAAACATTTAGATGAAATCAACTTTAAAGATGCGAAATCTTGGATATAAGACCCTGAGTTAAAAATTAATTTTTACCATTAGAATGTTATCATTATTAAAGTAAAATTTTTCACATCCCTTCAAAAAACATCATTCACTGACGACATTGCACTAGTGTTATAATTTTGATACATCTTACACATTAATACCTTTTTTATATTGTTGAATTATTATTTTTAAGAACATGTGAAAATCTAAAACAGAACTTTTTAATTGGTTTGAAAACAATCACATTTTTTTTCTCATGTTAACAGCAAACACCACAATTTAGTTCTAGTGACGAAAGCAGACAGAGTCAAGAAAAAAGGTGAGTCATGAAAAAACCATCAACCAGAAAAGCCATTAGCGGACAGTAATTACCTTAACGAGATAATTTAAAGTACTTAAGGGGACTTGTGTGAATTCAAAAGCGTTACTTTTCACAAAAATTTAAAAGTTAATTAAGTCGAAAGGAGACCCGAGTTTTAAATGTCACTTGGACGGATCGTAATGAAAAATTTTAAAGAATAGTTTGGGCTAAAAGAAACAGTTCCGAAGAATGAAACATCTGAAATCTCCCGCGAAGTTAATTAAAAGTGGAGAAGGAAAACCTTACCTTGAAGAATTTAAAGGCCCATTCGAGAGTCTTGCAGTCAAATTGTAGACTGAAATAATCAATTATTGTCTTGGATTATCGTTTCGGCTGTGAATAACTTAGTTAAACTGGTTGTCTTGGCTTGGATTATTCAGAATATTATATTCGGCTAAAGAATGGAATTCTGAATAACTCATTGAAATAAAAATTGTTTAAAAGAAGTTTCAATTTAATATATATTAAAGAATGCACTTTTGCATATTTTAATATTTGGAATTTATTTTTGTGCGTGAAATTTATTTTTACCTTAAAATTAATTTTTTTATATTTAAAGTATATTTTTTTTAATTTAAAATTTATTATTTTTTATTTTTAAAATTAGCTTTATATTTAAAATTTATTATTTTTATTTAGAATTTTTTTTTTTTTTTGCATTTTTGGAACACTTTTTTCTATTCAGAATTTATTATAGATTTATAATTTAGTTTTGTGTTTAGAGCATTTGTTTCAATTAAGAATTCATTTTTCATGCCATATACACGAATACTTTATGAATAGCGAAATAGTGAAAACAATCTATTGGTGTTTTCTAAAAGGAATTTGTGAAATGTGTGACTTGAAATTTAATTAATCTTCTCTATGAAAGGCTATTTTAATGATGATTTTATTATTTTTTTTTATAAAATATTGCATAAACAACAAGTAAAATTAATGGCATAGTTATTAATTAAAGAAAATAATGAACTTGTTTTAAAGAAGTAATATTAGTTTCTTACCTAAGCACCTTTACCATTACTTCTTTCTCTGTTCAAATATTTTTTGATTATATTTATTCATATGGCTGGTAGCATTTTTTTTTGAGACTCTATAAAATATTTTCTATCAATAATAGTGGTATTTTATTCAAGAGTTTTGAAGAATAGTTAGTGGGGAAAATATTAACTTGTCCCATATTTATGGAATAGCATATTTATGGAATATTTAAAAATTCGAAGTCTGTAACCAATCTTACTTTAATCAAAACTTAGAGAAGAATTATAGATGAATAAACATATATATTCCATTTTTGGAAAATAAAGCTTCATGTAATTTTATCACATTTTAGAAAAGTATTTCTGAATCCTAAGTTAATGGAATTCTGGAAAGAGAAATCTGGCTTAGAGTTTTGACACAAGCTTTCTTATAAATAAAACATTCACCTTTACGATATGTTTTGGTGCAAAATGCTGTAAAATATACAAAAGAATTCGAAGCTCACAAATGTTCTGAAAACTGAAAGAAGTTTTCGGAGAAGTACATGGCATTTATGGTAAATTTAACATCGGAGGGGAAAAAAAAAGAATTGCCTTTAAGTTTTTTTTATTTGAGTTTTTCGATCATTTGGTTTTTCCTTTTGTATTTCCTGATTTTATCTTTTATTTTCAATATTAAGAAACTATACTTAGTAAATATTATACTCTATTCTCACAATACTCTGAATATGTTTGATATTAATAAAAGAACCTGCTTAAATAAATATCTTTGCGAATTAAAACTATCACTCTACAGTACAGTATTGGTAGTATGTTAATCTTACGAAAAGTTTATTAAAAGGATTTGACAAAAATAAAATTAAGTTTAGTAAATAAGAAATATTTTTTTCCATCAGAGTTGACTTTAAGACATTAAAATTTATGTAATCTCAGTTTTTGAGAGAAAGAAAATGACAATATTCTTTTATTTTATGATGAAGATTATGCAGAATTTTTCTATTTTATTTCTCTTACAATCATTCATAATGAGACGAATTATCACGAATCATCTGAAAATTATAATAATTTATTGAGCATACTGAAATTAATATTATATGAACAAAAATCTATAAAGTAACTGAAAACTTCTGAGGGGAAGCCAAGTGAAAGAAAAGCAAAATGTAGAATAATGGAAATAATGTAATTAATACTGTTCCATACTTTGGAACGGAATAATGTGTATATATGACATTATTACTCATAAAATCTTCTCATTTCTGCGAATTACATTAAATAAAATAAAAATATAGTAACAAATAAAAAATCAGCAAAATTCAGAAAAATAACCATAGAAAAAAAAGAAGAGAGTAAATACAGTATCAATATAATCAAATTCAAATAAACAGCAGACAGCAAAATATAAATAAATAAATGTCTATCAAATGATAAATTCAAAAAATCCCTCCCTCACACACACTTCAAAGAATGTCTTAGAAGTCTCTTGGGTTTCCTCATCTCGTCTAGTGTTACCTAGTTCTGAGTGGCCAAACTTAGGAACCACATTTGTTGTGCTGTTTGTCGCCAATGAAACAGCTACCAATGCAACATACAGGATTGCTTAGTTACGTATTCTAACATTGTTAGTAAACCAGTGTTTCCAACCATAGTAGTCATACTGCAGGGAAGAGTGAATTTCAGATTTTCTACAAAAAATATTAATAGTTATTTTATATTTTAATATTTAGCAAAAAATAACATTTATTTCTATTTGACAGCATACAAGTTATCGTTAGTTATGTATTTTTAACACTATAAGAATATATGATTCATCTATGCGATGTTATTACTGATGTTTATATTCAGCAACAGAAGGCACTTGTTAATAGTAATGAATGTTTAATTTTATCAAATGATGCTGGAGCATTTTATGTATTTATAATTCCAAGCCATGATGAAATGCAGCACTCGAGGTTGCATGGCACAAGCAGCAAATATCAGCAGAGAAAGATAGATTTAGATCATGCTGAGCGCTTTGATACAAGTGAAGAAAAAAAGTTCTTCGAAATAGTTTTGTTAAGTCAATAATTAAAAGGGTTTGGGATTTACTACAACGTATGGAAATCCAAAGAGAAAATCAATATAGTTGAAATGGGAAGAAAAAATTTGGTTTCAAGAATTTTAATAAAAATGATAAATTTACAAACACGCACATAGACACGAATATGTATATATTGATGGAGAAAGAGAAAATATTTTTATAGGAATTATAGTTACAATGTGCTTTATGTTTTAAATAATACTTATAATACAAGGAGAAACATAGGTAAAAATAAACTGAGAAAATGTATGGATATGCAAGTTATTAAAGAATCTTAAAAATAAATTTGATAAGAATTTCAGTATTAAAAACATTATATAAATACTTTTTGTTTGGTCTGAAGAAAAGATAAATTAAAATTCTTAGGGATTTTGTTTTAAAGTTAATAAAATTGATAGTGCCTTGCCTGCATATTGTTATGGACATTTGTAATTATATAGTTCGCAGATGATTGTACTTATGATAGTCGTAATATAAAATGTCGTTGGATTTGATTTATGAATAAATCCTATGATAATATAAATTTTAACAATATTCTTAATAAGCATGAAAATTTAATACCTATTGATATTATTGATATTAAAAAAGCTTTTAAATATAGTAAAAATATAGGACGTTTGATTTATAATTATAATAATTTTAAGATTTGCATTGCAAATATGTTTGTAATTGTAAGGATTATATAAAATATATAAATGAATAGTACCAACTTGTGATTACAGGTCACCTAATATTATTATGGATAAAAATCTTACAGAAATTACGAATAAGAATACAGGTTTTAGAATTATAAATTCGAATAATAATATTTATATTAAACGAATAATCAATGTAGATATTGTAATTTTTTAAAACTAAGTTGGAATATTAGATATAATTTACTTATTGAGGATTTCAAGGAATATAAGTTTATATTGATGAAAAGTTTAAATATTGAATTTTAAGGTTAAAGTTAGCACTAAGATTTTAAATCTAAAAGATTCTTTAAAAATTTCAAGATGAATTCATTATATATTATATTGGTCAGATCCCTGATAATTATGCTTTTATTTGTAAGGAATTTAAGGCCAATTTAAATTATAAAAATTTGATTAATAATAATGCTTTTATTAGAATTAATAATAGTAATAGAGAAATATCTCATAGAATTAAAGCTTTATCTAAAAAACAGGTTATACAATGAATGTAGTTAAATTTCATCATATATTCTTAACTCCTAAATTTCATAAAATACCTATCAAATTTAGAACTGTAATTTATGTTTTCAATGCATACCTCACTAAAGCAGGTAAAGTGCTATAAAATATTTTACAAAACGCTAAAGGTAGTTTGGGAAAGACTGTTAACATTAAAAATAGTTTTGAAATTATTAATTATATAAAAGATAAAAAGATTTACGATATTAATAGTTATGACTTTGAAAATTTGTTTAATTCTATACATATTGAAGACTTAATTAAAGTTATTTTAGATAACCTTAAAGTATTAAAAATTAACATTTCTATTTCTTTGAAAAAATTTAAATTTCTTATTAATATAGTCTAAAGAGAAAATTATATTGGTTATAATGGTAAGAATTATAAGAAAATTCACGGTATACCTCAAGGCGGTCCTGTTAGTAATGTCTCGCTAATATTTATATAAATTTTTGTAAATATAATTTTTTACAAAATTATAACTTCAAGATTTTTAGATATAATTTTTTAATTAATCTTAACCCAGAAATTAGACTAGATTTATCTTCTTATCCTTCTTACTCAAATTCGATTAAAACTAATATAAACTCATTTGACACATACCTTTTACATGTTAATTTAAAAATTGAAAACATTATGATTATTAGTAATATTTATGATAAGAGAGGTAATTGTAGTTTCCATATTAACAAAGTTCATTTCTATAAATTGTAATTTCAGTTTAAATATTTTTAAAAATATTTTAAGTAATTTTTTACTCAGAAATATCAAATTAGTTAATATGCTTTGCAATACTATTTCTTCACAACCAATATCCATTAATTTCACGCAATCCAATTTTAGTTCTGGAGAAATAATTTTTTTATACATACTATAGCTCATTCATCTTACGTCATTTCTTCTTTATACCATTAATTTTTTCATCCTTAAAAATTAATTGTATTTTGCATTTTTCTTCGAAAAATTTCCATAGTTGCTAATTAAAATTCTATTTATGTGAGGCACTGGCTCCCTCTAGTTATGCAGAGTTCGTTGGCGCCTGTGGGAGAAAAGACGAAACCCTCGAAGGTGTAAGACGCCTTGATGAGTGTGAAGCTCTCTGAAGGATTAAAGTTCATTCTACGTTTAATTTCTGTGTTTTTGGTGTGTTTCATATTTGTAAAGTGTCATCCTGTAATAAGAAAATGACTAAGAAATGAAAGCTTGTAATTCCATGACACCATAAAAGAACCCGTTATCACAAATTTGTGTCAGAAGTAAAGTGGTGTCGTTACGAGTATATTAATATATAGAAACTTTCATGATACAAAGAGTTAAGTGAATTTCTCCTTAGGATATCTGTATACCGCGAAAGTATACGAAGCTTGCTCAATGTAGGCATTTTTTTTTTGTCATTTAAATATGGAGAAAGTAAAACTTTTAACTAAGAAAAGAGGAAACTTGAGAACTTCATTAACAAATATCATAAACAAAGCTGAAAATGGTAGGAAAATTGTTGATAACTTTAATGTACTGGAAGACTATTTACCTTTAATAATTGAAAAATAGAAAGAGCTTTACAAGCTCGATGAAGAAATTGAAAACTTACTTGATGATGAGTCAAAACTACAAACCGAAATCGAAAACATCGTTATGTATAAAGGTAAAATAACTTTATCGAAATCAAAAATAAATAGATATTTGAAAAAAACAGACAGGAAAGTACCAAAACTGATACAGATATTAAAATTTCAGATATTTCGGGAAAGAACGAAAACCAGCAAGTACGACTTCCGAAACTAGAAATTTCTAAATTTTACGGTAACGTAAGTCAATGGATTAGTTTCTGGAACTCGTTTAAGGTTGCAATTCACGATAATAGTTCACTTCCGAGAGTGGAAAAATTTAATAATTTCAAACATATTTAGATGGAGCTGCCGCAAGTGCGATGGAATGTTTTTCAATTTCAGATACAAATTATGACTCTGTTATAGATAGTTTTAATACTAGGTTTGGAGAAGACAAGACATTATTATAAATGCACAAGCGCAAAAACTTCTTAATCTTTCCCCTGAATCAAGATCTAATGATATTTTTAGATTAAGAAAATTATTTGATACCATTAAGATACAAATTAGCCGCTTATCATCTTTAAATGTGAAATCAGAATCGTATAATAATATGTTAATCCCTGCATTTTTCAGAGTTATTCCAAACGATTTAGTATTAGAATACAGTCGTAATAATAATGGCGAGTCCTGCTGTGATGTTAATAAACTTTTGGATTTCCTCAGAAATGAAATACAATCTTGTGAAAGAGCTAATTTGTTTAATTGTAACGATAGATCACCAGCCTATGACCAAAAATGTAATTATAGTCATCCTAAACCTTTCTTTGGAAGATTTAAAACATAATTAGACGAAAATGAAACACACATAACGGAACTAAACAATTAATCGGCACTTCAACATCTGCAGTTGTCTGTAAGAGTTGCTTATTTTGCAATTCTGGAAAGCATGAATCATCGGAGTATTTCGATACGGAAATATACGTGAAAAAAATTAAAAAGTCTGGGTAGATGCTTTATTTGTTTTGGCAGAAAGTACTTAGCTAAGGATTGCAAAAATAAACTGAACTGCGAAATGCGCCATAGTAGGAATCATAATACATTTTTACGTACTTTTGATAAAAAGAACTCAGAAAAATTAATGAACAGAATATTAAAACCGAAAATCATTCGCTGACAGCTAATATATATTAACAGATGCTTCATGCGATTTCCCGAAAATGCTGGATAAAAATAAAACTTGGTTTGATTCTTTAATCATTATTTTAGAAGAATACGATAATAAAACATTAACTGCTGTTATGGATACTGCAATACAATTATCTGTAATTAAAACCAGTATGGTACCTGAACACTATAAGAATTCTTGCGGAAGGATTATTTTAAAATCTGCTTTTGGACAAAAGGTCATTGCACCTTTAATAAATGTGAATTTAGTAATTATAAGTTATGAGTGTAATGTTGTGTAAACACGTGTTATCATCATGTGTGCAATGGTAGATAATTTAGAGCAGGATATTTTATTAAGTTTAAGTGCTAATAATGATTTGATTGCAACTTAAAAATAACTTTGAAAGTTATGCAAATAATCTTAGTGTTGATGAAATCCAGTTATCTCATGAGTACATTTTTATGAATCCTGTTAAGAGTACAATATTTAATATGAATCCTAATTCTATTCAAGATAGTAGGATACCTATGCACAATGACATTGATTTGTAAATAATTTAACCAGTGCTGATATGGACAGTGATAGTGTCAACAATGATTTTGTTTCAGATTCAAATAAATTTCAGTTTGAACAATAAAATGATGAAAGTCTATTCAAATGTTGGCTAGATGCCAAAAATTCTTCAAACGGTTTTATGATTTAAAATAAGCTCCTGTATCATAAAGATAAGATTTTAGATGAACCCGTCTGTCAGTTAGTTGTCCTTCGTGAGTGTAGAGAGCAAATATTAGAACTAGCACATTCCAGTGCATTGGGTGGGCACTTTAGAACGAATAAGATATTAATTTTTCTTGCCCAGCATGAAAAAAGATGACAAAATTTTTGCGACTTGTGTTTCATACCAGTTACAAGCTAAAAAGAAACCATCTGATGAAATTCACATAACTCCTGTAACACGACCTAATTAACCTTTCCAAATTATAAATGTTGATGCCATAGGCCTCATTGAGCCTAGTAGTAGGGGTACAATTTTATACTATGCGCAATAGATCAATGCGCTCGATGGCTTCAAGTTATCTCTCTGCAGAATGCAACAACAAAATCAACTTGCGATGCATTAATACACATTTTTTTCCAGAACTTGTAAACCAAAAATAATTGCTACCGATCAAGGCACTAACTTTACATCCAACCTCACAAAAGAATTTATTAAAAGAATAAGTCATCCCCTAGATTTTCTGTTCCAGGACACTCATAATCTAATGATCTCATCGAAAGATTGAATGGCGTATTGAATACTATGATACATCATGTTATGAGGGAAAATCCTTATGATTTGGATAAGCATATACCTTTACTATTATGGGCTTATCGAAGTGTACATAATCAAACAACAGGTGTTAGTCATAGTTAGATGTTATATGGATGATGTCCTACTTTTCCCTTATAGATTCTAAAAGAATTTTGGACTGAAGGCATTTCTGTACCCCTTGGACAGTTAAAATCGGTTACGAATTATCTTAATGATCTGAAGATCAAACTTCAACTTGCTACCGAGCAAGCTGGTATTATTTTATCTTCTAACCAAGCGAACTATGCCTATTACCATAATCGTCACAAAAAGTATGAAAATTTCGAAATAGGTGATAAAGTTATTGTTTTTGCACCTGACAGTACACATAAAATGTACGCTAGGTGGACATCTCCTCGCACCATCGCAGAAAATCGAAGGGCACTCCGTTATTTAGTTCAAATGCCTGATAATAGTGTAAAACATATTCATGCGAACAAAATTAGAAAACTTAATATTCAAAATAATAACATCGAAGTCATTTATGAGACCGATATTGACTTTTACTATATCGAAAACAAACAAGTAATAAAACATACTCCAACCGACTAAACTTATTTTAAGGAATATTTTAATTCTTCCATCTGAATTCTGACAAAAAACAAGCTATTATTGATTAAAATTAAGAACCAAGTAATATTGTCTGAAACCCCCAAAATAGCAAGAATTGGTGAACATTCAATCAAATTGATGGTAAATAGTAAACCTAAAATGCAACGACCCTATCAGATTCCTGAAATTTTTAAAAAAGTAGACAGACGAATAGATGATATCTTAACTTTAGGTTTAATTGAGTCCTCTGAAAGTGAATATGGTCACCCAACAGTATGTTAATTAAAGAATGACGGTACAATAAGATTATACGTGGATTTCTTTTATTTGAATTCTCTGACAGAATCAAATGCTTTTCCTTTGCCGAACTCCACTGATTTGATTTATCGAGTAGCAAGCTCTAAATTCATAACTTTGCTCGATCTTTTGAAGGGATACTGGCTAATCAGAATGAGTTCTGAATCAAAACAGCTCACTTCATTTGTCCCTCATAGAGGGCAATATGCTTTTAGAGTTATTCCTTTTGGTCTGAAAAATGCAGCCGCTATATTCCAACGTACCATTAATCAACTTTTAACCCATCATAGAGCGTATGCCGAGGCGTACATTGACGGCATAGTAATATTTTCAAGTAGCTGGAAAGATCATTTAAGACATCTTGAAGTTGTTTTATGTAGATTAAATGAAGCTAATTTTACCATTAAACTTCAAAAGTGCAGTTCTTGCGAACCTCAAGTGAAACTTCTCGGACATGTTGTAGGTTCTGGCAACCATTTATCTGATCCTGAAAAAGTACTTACAATCAAGAATCTTTTACCTCCCAAGACTAAGAAAGATGTAAGAAATTTCCTAGATCTTCTGTCATACAACCGATCCTATGTGCCAAAATTTGCAGAAATAGTGCTTCCTTTGATGGAGCTTACAAGAAACAAAACTATTTGTAACATCACCTAAGCTATATTGAACTCTTTTCCTGAACATTTACAAAAAAAAACTCAATATTTCTTAATGTCACATTTCTTTATGCTTGAATTTTTGTATTATTAATGTTTTCTTTTTTTTAGAAGCAGTTTTCACGCCTTGATGAGCGTGAAGTTCACTGAAGGACTAAATTCCATTCTATGTTTAATTTCTGTGTTTTGTGCATGTTTTGCATTTGTAAAGTGTCGTCCCGTAGCAAAAAATGATTAAGAAATGAATGCTCGTAATTCCATGACACCATGAAAGAACCCGCTTTCACAATTTACATCTCGTAGCGGACAATTTTTTTTAAAAATGAGTCCGAATGTGTCCCATTTGCAACATTTTAATTCATTACCTTTATTAAGGCAAATAAACTATGAAGTGTCTACATTCATTACAATTGTAGCAGGAAATACTTGTTCTTTTGAAATGTGATTTGTCTTGTCTAAAATCGAATTTCTTTTCAAGGGTTTTATAATTTTTCCAAATAAATTTTATACATGACGAAGTTGTACATATCAATTTTTACTGTATTTAGTAAATACTTATACATGCAACTTCAAATATGATAATTGTTTTAAAATTAACTTATTTAAAGTTATAAAATTTCAAAGTAAGACATAAAATTGCAATACATTGTGAAATTAGAAGCCCAAAAGTATTTAAGTTTTGCTTAACATTTGAAATTTGATAACTTCTATGCATTGTGAATGCATTGCATAATATCTGTCATAGAATAATATAGGAAAGGCCTAAGAAGTTATACAGAAATATTTCAGTACACATGGGAAATGCAATTTTAATTACAGAAAACAAATGCGTTTTACTTTTATTTCCAATTAAGCCTGAAAGTTAGAACTAGAACAAAATGTTATACCTAGAGAATTCTCTTAAGCAATTTTTCCGTAAAGTTTTCTTTTATGCGTCGTATTGAAATAAACATTTTTAAATACAAATTGGCTATCCATTTTAAGATGTAAAAATGTAGATTTTTAGTCTTATTGCTTTTAAATTTCTCAAGAGAAATCTATAATCAAATATATGAATCTGAAAACATATGGTTTTCAAATTACTCCTATTTTAATTATATTTAAAAGTAAATATTAAAAGTAATTTACGTTTATTTAAAAGAACAACGTATAAATAATATTACATCAAAAGATAATTTTTAGAAACATAATGATGAAAGCAATTTAAAAAAAAATATAATTATATTGGAGTTTTAAAATATTTTACTTCTTAAGAACACTTTTATTCAATAAATGCTAGAAGTTCCTTTTCGAATTTTATTCATAATTTTAAGAGTTCAATAGGAACGCAAGCATGGCAAAATAATTCTCACCATATAGACCTGAATAGATGAAATATGATGATAATTTTATTCTTTAATTCGAGAGCATTTTGTATTGAAATGAATAAATTTTTTTCATTGCAAAACTGTAATTTTTTCAAGTACAAGTTATGATAGTTTCAGTTTTTAAGAGAAAAATTCTTCTCTAAGATTTGTGATTGAGTAAAGTAAAGTATGGTCCATTAACTAGAAATTATAAGGTTTTCTAACATACTTTGTAATAAATGAACATGATTAATTTATAATTAATGGGATTAAAGATGAAATAAAAAAAACACAAAAATCTGTTTAACCATTTGAAACAATAATTTGAAGAATCTGAGTAATATATCTGGAATACACAGATGAGACAAAAGCTCAACAACTGAATCATGAATCAAATAAAATCAAAAAATGTGGAGTAATTAAATGGATGGAAAGGGAATTATTTTAAACCAGCTGTAAGATTCTTTTCTTCAAAGCTAAAATGCCAACTGAAGGCTATTTAAAAGTTTTTTTCAGTGCGATTGTACATAAGGATCCATTTTAATATCAATGTCAATCTGAAAAATATGTTCGAAACAAGAAAAAAAGAAATTTTTCTTGACATATCGAAAGATATAATTCTCAAGAGAATTTTTGGGTATTGTTCGATAGTGAAGAGGAAATCCATTAAGAGTCAGTGAAACCACAATAAAAAGAAGTAATGTTTGTAAAATCAGAATGTCTTGCGGCGTTGAATGGTACGCTTAGAAAATGTGAAGGTCTGAGAAATGCAATTTTTTGTTCGTGTCCAAAAAAAAAAAAAAAAAAAAAAAAAAAACTGGACAAACAATTTTTGATATAACTTTATTAAAAATAAATGAATTAACAAAATATAACAAATAATAAAAAGAGTAGACTTTTACTAATAAATACATTTAATTGGTTTCGAAGTGGCCGCCTTTTGTAGCAATGTTTGAGACGCAAGCGCTCAGTGAAATTTTCAGCAATGGACCGCAAGTCTTCTACCTTTAATCTATCCCATTCCTACCGAAGCGCTTGCTTTAGAGACCACACTTTTGTGTGATTTAGTGTAGGGTCTGTACCGTTTGAAGATTATTTATTGTTAATCAGACAAATAGGTAAA
>BMAW01120808.1:555780-604746 GCA_019974015.1 Nephila pilipes | reverse complement strand
AACATTGAAGAAGGCCGAGGAAAGTGGATATGCCACAGACGTTACAGGCCCTACACTCCAAAATGGACCATACACTGTAACTCATGGAATTGAGGATCTGGGGAGTAGAGTGTCCATTCTGTAGATGATACCATATCCTGAAAAAGGCGCCTTGTACCACTCTTGTATATTTTTGACCTCGTGAGCTGGTGAGAGGTTTGGTTGAAACGTCCAGTTTACAATACCGAAATGCTTTTTGACCCATGGAAGTACAAAAGCTTCTAGAATGTCCCACTGGTACACTTTTTGATTTATTTTAACCCTCTCAGCCAAAAAAACAAGAGGTGTTTTGCCGATTGCACAGTTTCCTTCCCAGACCATAACCGACTTTGGATATTGGCAATGTTCAACAATTGACGAGGTGCTTGAAGCGTCTACAGACCCGTTTATATCGTTCTGGGAGTTATGAAATTTTTGAAACTGAATATATATTTCCAATTGTTAAAATTAAAAATAGAAAAAAATTGCATTAATCCTTTTGAAAACGAAAATAATTCTATTTTATTATTGTGATTCATTTCCATTTGAATATAAATGTATGTTACAATAATACTTCTTAAGAATTTTTGTATTTTGCTTGCGAAAAATGAATATCTGATTATTTAAATGAAAAAACATCATCAGTTTTATGTTGGACCATTAGAACAAAGGCTATAAGATATAAAACATTTAAACATAATGCATAGTTAAGGAAAACGAGAAGATAAATACACATTCTTAGCCAAGAAAGTTCTTAACTTTCATTAAAGCTAACTTTTGGAATAAGAAAAATTTGATTTTTGACGAATACATTATTTGTATGAAATA
The DNA here is from genome assembly GCA_019974015.1 of Nephila pilipes. Taxonomy (NCBI): domain Eukaryota; kingdom Metazoa; phylum Arthropoda; class Arachnida; order Araneae; family Nephilidae; genus Nephila; species Nephila pilipes. The sequence goes on along the minus strand of BMAW01120808.1, from coordinate 603,900 downwards.
AAATTTAATCATAAATTTACTAATATTTAATAGTCACATACATTAAATATTCATCAATGACTGTCAACAAAATTTGTAAATAAGATTTAATTTTGGAATTTAGTATTTTTATTTATTTCATTCAAATTGAAGTGTGTATATAGTTTTACTTAACACTTATATTCAGGTTATTGGTTAAAAATCGAGCAAAAAAAATTCTCATAGAATTGTTTTATGTATACAAATCAAAATTGTAGAAATTTTCTAGCTTGAGTGCACTTCTTTAAATTCAATTAGTTATATTTGGCTGCATTATCATGAGCTACAACGAAATGATTGCCAAAAAAAAATTAATAATTTCAATAATAATATTATAAAAATAGAATGATAAACATAAACCCTTTATCATATAAAACACAAAAGGTTCATTGCACAATCATATTTATGTGCTGATCCTTTTTAAAGTTCGCTTTTTTACTTGTGGTATCACAATAGATAAAATCAGAAATTAAATTAAACTAATATCATGTAGAGAGTTATTGCACAGGTTTCTTCATTTTAAATTTCCTTTTGTAAACCAAAAGTTGCTTTAGATAAAGCTGTCTGAATGCTGTTGTATTCCAGATGAGCGTAAATCAAGGATTTAATACGAAAGGGTCTACTTCAGAAGTAAGCAATAACGTTTATAACATTTTACTTTTAAAATAAATTTTCCTGCAAAATCTTTGCTGGAGTAAAGTAAAATTTGTAGCAGAAATAAAAACTGTTTAATTAACTGGAAAAAATAGAATTTCATTAAATAAATTTTAAAATATGGGAAGAGGGGAGGGCTCTCCCCTTTCTATCATGCAGTCTTGCAAGGTATTTTAAAATAAATTCAATTTTTTTTCGTAGTATTCTTTCAGGATAAAACGCATCTAAATTTTTTTCTTAATACGTCTACTATCGTATCAGTAAAAAAAGCAAACTATCTACATACCCAACAGTTAACAAAAAGCTAATGATCTGTAACGTACTTTTGATTCCTTTTATTACAATAAATATTCCTTCTAATTCATCAAAAAAAAAAAAAAAAAAAATTACATTTTGTAATGTTCGAAGGTGCTCCGTATCTAAAAACGTTTTATTTTTAAGATACACACAAAGATGTTTTTTATTTTGGAAATATTCTTTGTAACGTTTAAAATGTTGTGATATTTCTAATTTAATAAGCCATTTTAAATTTATTTTAAAAAGAATATGTTAAAAAAGAATACTAAGATAGTATAATTTTCATTTATTTAATATAGTTTCATTACAGAACTGTCGAAAATAAGCATGATTATGTACATTTAGTTTCGAACATATTTTTTGGTTGGTTTTATATTTCGAACATATTTTTTGGTTGGTTTTCGAACATATTCACAAATGGATTTAAGAAATCCATTTGTGTATTTTTTGAAGAAATTAGCCACCATGAAATTTTTTTCATGAATAAATTCAGTACCTAGTTAATGTTGAAGATATGAATTGGAGTTTTATCACACATTAAGAAAATGTAAGATTCGAAGAACAAACAGAAACTCTATCTTCTAAAAAATGCAGCTTATACAAATTCATCAAATTAAAAAAATGATATTTTCCTTGGGCCTTAAGAAACGGCATTTGAATGTGAGCATTTAATAGCTTGAGCGAAAAATTTCAATTTTTTATTATCTCTGTTAAAAAAGCACTCTTTACATAACTAGATAATGAGGCATAAAATATAAATGACAAACGATTCAATGATGCAATTTGAAGTGAACCAAATTTTTGATAAATGGTTGCGTAAAAAAGAGATAAGATGACGCCTAGCGTATCATAGGAAGCAGATAACATACCAAATTATTGAGAAATATTTCTTTTTCTTGTACATCTTATTTACTAATAATGATGGATAATGGTCACATTAGTTGCCATGGGGACATACTATTACTTTTCTGGGGAGTTTGCTATTTTTGTTTTGAATGAAATTTGTAGAAAAGGCTTTTTATTTGTTCAATACAATCACTTGGAAGTTAAGTGTTAAATGTAAAAATAATGACTGATTAAAATTATGATTTTAATACTGAATATGCCTGTTGGCATAATTCAGCTTCTAAACACATGGATTACTTAGAGCTACAAATAAATGAACACGAATAACGTGTATACCAGTTTATGTGAAAAGTTAAATAAGTTTGTATATTTAACACAATTTTCTTAATATTTGTCTCACATATTAGAATTTTAGCTTAATAAAAGATTTTTTAGAAAGGAATAATAATTAGGGCAATTAAAGAAACAATGTTTATAAACTGCTCTTTTCAAAAATATGAAAAAAAAGCAATTTATTGAACATTTAAAGCGATATACTTTCATTTTAATAAGGACGAATATTTTAATATCACACACACACACACACACACACACTCAAACAATCTCACACAACAACACACACACACACGCACGCACACACACAAATATAAATATTTATTTATTAATTGTTTTTAACACTTTTAACTGTGGAATATAGAGGCTGTTATTACTTTCTACTAGTATTCCTTAGTTAAAGCACACGAATTCTCTTACTCAAGAGGTGGCCATTTTCTATTCATTTTGTACGTGTATATTGCTTTTGTTCAGTAAGATTGTTTAATTTTTCTTTTTTATGTTTTCTTCCGATTTTTTTTCTATAATTATCTTTAATCTTTTCATTTGTTGTGATAATTTCTTTTATATATTTATCGTTTTAAATATTTATTTCTTCCCCGATATTATTCATAATACATCGTTCATTTGAGTTTGAGTTGTTACCTGATTTTATGAAAAAATACTGAAAGGAGCAGTTTGGCTTTTAGTTCCAGAATAACCAAACATTACAAAATCTGAATCATGCGACAACATTATATTACTTAAAATACATTATTGTGTTTATGTATTTATGTATAAAGAGAGAAAGACATTATATTTTCTACGAAAGTCTTAAAACATAATTTAAATTATGTGGAGTATAAAGTAGTGATTATTTAGTTATCATAGATCTGTTAGTACCTTTGATGGCTTTGTAAAATTTAGTTTTGGGCAATTTTAGTTGTTTTTTATTATTATTGTCTGATATATTTTAAGTGTTTTTCATTTTTATTTTTATCTACATATCAATAGGGATATTTTCAAGGAAACATGTACTTTCAGTTAACAATTCCTGTTGATGAATTAACGCATGAGAAATATTTTAGAGATTATTGGCTCGAAAATACTATTTTATGATAATGCAAAATATATTACAGCGAACATCGCGAATATTCCACGAAGCTGAAAATATTTATCATTCATGAAAATATTTATCATTCATATCATTCTCTCTTTTACTTTCGTTACTTAATAACGAAAGGAAAAGAAAGATACTTGAAATGAAGAACATTGTTTCCTTTAGAAACTACTTAAGTTATCAAGCATGACCAGTTGTACGTGCAAAAACGACAAAAAAAAATTGTTGAATAATAAATAGAATAGAATATTACTCTTTTAAACATATCTACGTGAAAATAAGACTTTTGAGAAACATGGCTAGAATTTTACCCTTGGGAGCAATATTCGTAGGTCTTTTGAATTCAGCTGCTCTTTTAAAATAAACCAATTACAAAGACTCATTGTTGTGTCATGAAAGTTTTTTTAATGTCGTTTTGGAAGTTTCGGTAAAATAATTTTCCTTCAAAAAGAAACATTTTTGTATTTTAATAAGAAATAAAATAAAATTTCTTTTATCATATAAGTAGAATAAGAAAAGACATAATCTGAATTTTTTGTTGAAAAATATTTAAAATTCAGAAAGAAAATTTCGACGTTAAGGATATATGTTTCTGACTCCCATATGTTTTTTCATAAATACTAAAGTCATCAAAAATATAGATTTGAAAATAAATTATTTAAAAAAATTGAAAGATAAGCATTTTATCGAATTATAAAAACTTAGTAGAAATTTCATTACAATCCTATGCAGATCATTTTAAATTTGTCAAATCTGTGTGTTTTCATAGCCTGAAAAAATATCTTAATTACTAAAATCAAAAATAAATGATTCACTTTTTAAGATTTTATATTAGGAAAGATTATGGTCAAATACATCAACAGCTAATTCGCGAACTTGAATATAGGCATTATTCAGAATTATCCACATTATAATTTCCGAATCAATGTTATATTCAAGCTGTTTTAATACGATATAATCTGATGCCATTTTTATAATGGATTTCCTATTAAGAATATTTTTGTATCAAGCCTATTGTTCAGTAATACAGGGATATAAAACATTTTTGAAAAGTGTTATCCTGGAAATTAAAATTTTTTCCTGTTCAAGATTTTTTTTGTCAAAAAATTTAGAATTAAAACAAGTTGAAGGTATATTTCTTAGCGTACTTAATCTTCCACACATATAATTCGAAAATTGTTTAGAATATTTTGTTTTCGTAAGTATAAAAAAACATTAAAATCGTTTATAAAATTTAACATAAGTATTAAAATCTTTTTTGTTTTGTTCTTAAGGAATTATGGTTAATTTTAAGAGATAAAATTTATTTTTAAAACAAATATAACAAAACCTTCTTTTCTTAAGAAATTTAAATTTTTTATTGGAATTTACATACACAAATATTAGAAACATGCATTCATGATTCAGGAGTTTGTCTTAAAACCCATAGAATTCCTTTTGCATAAACTTATCATTTTGAATCATGAAATTACAAAATTCACTCATTATTTAATTTAATGAAAAATCTTAAAAATATAATTGCCTTATGTAACGAAAAGTTGTTGTTTATTTATATATTACAGATATTTTTCGTAAAAGGTATTCTTTTTAAAAAATCATTTCTAAAGAATTTTGTGCGAAGCATTCTGTTATTAAAATTATAAATAAAAAAAATCGGGGAAAGCTTTACTTGAAATTTCATATTACTATACAAATAATAGTTAAGTAAATAAAAAATAACTGTATTAAATGCTTAAATCAAATATATACATTTAACCACAGTACAATGTATTTTAATTTATTGCGAATGTATTATTTTTAAACTACAAATAAAATAATTTTTTTTAAGTTATTGCGGCTATTTTTTTGAAAAATTTTGATTTTGTTTCTATCAAAGTATATATTCCTTTCACTTAATAAATTTTTACTTGCCCTTACTAATCAATCTATTTACTTATAATGTGTAGACCATTTTGCCTACTTGTTTCACTTGAAAATTAATTGTAAATATATTGTATGCAATAAATTAAATTTATTTCATTTAAAAATATTAAGAATATTGTATATATATATATACCTCATAATCATACCTTGAGATAGTTCTGACGAATGTGAATACAGAATTAAACAAGAGATGGAATATATTTATATGTTTGTGCAGTAAACTGTTAAGTAGAAGAAACATATTTTATAAACATGAAAAAATTACGTAATGATACATTGTAAATTTAGGAACAAAATTAGATTTTGAATTATTTACATTTCAGTACATTTTGATTTTACCAAAAGAAAAATATTTTGCGTAAAACTACTCATCACAATTGCTCAGTAAAATGTATTAAAATTAATTTATGAAGAACGTTAAGAATAGCGTTTTTAATTTTGAAAACTTAAAAATAATAATATAGCTTGTGAAAAGTTTTAAAAAAGTCTTCAGAGAAGAAGGCAAGGTAAGGAAGTATTTTTAAACTTGAAATACTTTATTACCACAGGACTTTTTTTGCTTTAATGCTCATTACACAGCGCATTGTGTTGAAAACGTGAATATGTTGTTATAAATGATAATGAATATATTTCTGGTTTTATCGCTTGTTTTGGCTTAATGTCTTATGGTTCTATATTTGGTATTTAAAATATAATTGGTATTTTAAAGCTGTATTTTTTAAATAATCAATTAATTTTAAGGATCTTATATAATTTTCATAAGAATCAATACATTAATTCTTAATTCTTGTATAACAACACTTTGCCTTTTTATATTATTATACGAATCGGAGATTATTAGGATTTTCTTTCTTCTAGAGTGTGTGTAGGAGAAGTAGAAAGAAAGCAAATAAAAAGATTAAATTTGCCAAGTGATTATATACCTTTTAAAAAAAATATCTATTTATCACTGTTTTATGAAAAAAATCTTCAATTTTTTTATTTTATTTTTGTTGTTTTACTATCGAAATTTTTTTCTTTTGAAATGATTGTAATATTCTGTATATGTAATCCATCATCTGATGGCTTAATGAAAATCTAATATATGTATGGAGACTTTACAGGAAGTATTTAAATCCATTACTGAGTACTTCGTGTTCTTTTTATAATTATATATATATCTAACTCCATAAAGGATTGGGATGGATATACTTATTTTACAATTTTAAGTTCATTTTGTTCTCTGGATGCGTTTAGAATATTAAAAGCAGTTAATATAACATGTAAATTTAGTTATTATTCAACTTATATGACATTATTTTAGAAATAAAAATATTCAGTTTTCTAAACAAAGTCGTTGCTTTTTTATGAGAAGCCTCATTCATAAAATTAATATTTATTCTCAGATGGAGTTTCCAAATGACAGTTAAATCATTACCATATGTAGAGATAGGGGAAACGCAGCAATGGAGTTTTGAAACTAATTTCTTCCAACAACATGATATGTATATGGAATATAAGTTCTTTGAAAATATTATTGGTTAAATGTTTTGACAAAGGCTACCTACAATTTTCTAAAGAATAGATTAAAGCTATTATTTGTCAGAATAATGATTATTATATAGGAAAGTGATTTTGGGTGCATTTTAAATTAATGAGATTATTATCTTCCTCAATTAAGATATCTTGCTTTTGTTTTCTTGAAAGTTAATGTGATGTGGTTGAAATGTTCTAAAAAGAACAATTTCCAATTCTTCCAACTACAACAAAATGGTTTTTGCATAAAGAAAGCTTGAAGATGTAGGAGTATTGAAGACTCTTATAATTTCATAATAGTGCTCGTACATATTAAGAGAAACTCTTAGGTTAAACTCTCATAATTAATCTCTTATGTTCAGAAAAGTAATACGAACTCTGCGCTTAATTGTTACCGCAAAACAATTTCTAAGTCTTTTATTTCTTGATTTAGCTTTCTCTGTTATTAAATTGCCTTAACTTCTTTCCTTCTTAAAATTCGTCTTTTGGATAGGAATTTTAATTAAAGAGCTGACAATTTAAATCCTCTTTTAGATGTAATTTTTAATGCTTTTTATGACGGTTTTGGGGAAAAAAACGTGGATAAGAAAATTGTTTTTAATTTCTCATTACATTCATGGCTACTTTAGTGAAACCCAAAAAAATATTTTTGATACCAAATTAAGAATACAAAATGAAAAAAAAAAGGAATGCTACAAAAAAGGAAATAATTTAAAGATTACTTTTATTTTTCTTCGTGTCAGAGTAATAAAATTGCACCATTTAGGTAAGCACCTGCATCAGGTAAAATGTATATACTTTTATTACATATCATTTTTTAAGAACAAAATAAAATAAAGTAAAAAAAACTACCGAAGTTAATTTTGAGGTGTAAAATGCACTCATTGCCATAAAAATTTGCGTACCAAGAAGTAAGGCAGGGATTGTTACGAAACTTGGCATGAAGATTGAAGATACGTGTCAGGTGGATACGAAAATGAATAGAAATAAAGCATGTTTGCACGCTGCATAATGTAACCAGAGGGCGTTGAACTTCGTTTTCCTTGGAATGTAAAACAGGTAAGCAGAGCTTGTTTGCCTGTATTTAATCTGTTGCAGCGGGGGCCATAACGCATCCCTCGGAGACAATATGAGTAGCTGTCAGCGGGGAAGAATCATAGGGATGAGATGGAAACCGGTTGGTCAGATCGGCGAGTCTCACGCAACTTAGACCGTTCTGACTTCACTGTGAGGAGGTGTTGGAATCAGTGAACAAGAGAGAGGTCTATTACATGGGGATCAGGCTCAGCACACCTTCCGCACACCAATAGTCGAGAAGACCGTCACATCATACGACACGCACGCAGAACTCCAACTATTTCAATATCCAACATCCACACACAGGCAGCACTACGGTTCTCTATGCCAGACAGTAGCATCGCAAGGTGCCTGTCTGGAGGACAGTTATTACCGCGACGACTATTACGTTTACTGCCATGGACACCCACTCACCGTCGTCTCCGTTTGGAGTGGTGTCGCACTCGAAGGGATTGGATTTCAACTGAATAGAATCAGGTCGTCTTTAGCAACGAATCCAGATTCAATTTGGGCACTGATGACTATCGTGTACTTGTGTGGAGGTCCCATGGTGAACGTCTCAATCCTGCTTTCGCAGTACAGCGGCACACCGTTCCACAACTGGTGTGAATGTATGGGGTGCCATAGTATACGACACGGTCACCCCTTATATTGATTCATGGTCCTATGATAGCCCATCGGTACGTTCATGACATTCTTCAGCCACATGTGTTGCCACTCGTGGCAGGGCTCCCAGGAGCCATTGTTCAACAGAAGAATGCTCGCCCCCTCAAAGCAAGGGTTTTACAGGATGGCCTCAAGTATATAATACTCATATACATAATGGCCTCATATACATAATATTTTGGTTAGCATGCATAAAATGAAAAAGCACAGAGCGATTTTGAATATTTTCGCATCTTTCATAGGTAAATTTTTAGATCAGAAAAAGAACATATTTAGCAAAAAAGAGCATTTGTCAAATTTTAATAATTATATATTCAACAATCGTTGAATATTTAACATTAATTATGAATTCATTTTCAACAAAAATATTTGCAAATTTAATGTGGATTTTAGTCCTAAGTAAAATGCGATTTTCAATATTTTAATTAAAATATTTTTTCAATTGCATTTTAAATCAACGTAAACAAAAAAAAATATTCTATACTAATTCTTATATATATTTAAACACATATAATTAAAGAAAAATATCTTTTCTTTTCAATTAATTTAACTGAACAAATTGTCTTTTTTGTATATTTAATTTTAGAAATAAAAAGTAAAATTATTACGTTTGCAAATAAGTATTATTTACCTTATAATAAGAGTAGGAAGTAACAACACTTATACCTCAATATAGCAGGTTATATTTCCTTGAAAAATATTATATAAAATAATTGACATCGAAAATATTTCTTCCAGTTTTCTTTATCTTTTATTAAATGCATATACATATTATGAGTTGCTCACCTATATTTATTTTTTCTTATTTCTCCAGGTGAGGAACAGCTGAAGAAATTTTGAAAATATCACTTAGTGTGACTGATGACTTATAGGAGGGTTATCGTAAAGTTTAAATAACAAATTACCAAGATATCTGGATAAAATTTATTCTGCACATTAATTAACCTTTATGTACATAATTCTGTAAATAACAGCTATTAATGTAGATCTGCTTGGTTTTAGGAAGCCAACCCGCAGTATGGAGAAGATAAGAGTTTATTCTGCGGAGTTCTACAATGACAGCTTTTGGGTGACAATGTAGCGAATTTTAAGAAGGATTAGTAATTAAATTTATATTTTGATTGTTTCTAGTAATAATTAAAATTTTACTAGATATCCAAGGATAATAATTAAAACTTCACGATACTGTGGGTTATTTCAGTCTACGGTTTTCCTGAAACCAAATAAATCAGCATTGATAGCTGTGATTTATAACGTTATGTACATAAGGATAAATTAATGTGCAGAATAAATATTAATCTGATATCTCAGTTATTAATTAGTATTAAATAAGATTTGCGATAACCCTCATATTCATTATATTTGAAAAACATCATTTTCGGGCAGAGAAAACCTACATTTAGTAAATTTGGTGCTTCAAGGAATATTAAGTACAGCCTCATGAATGAATTGGAATGATATACAAAGAAATATTTATAATTTTGGTCATACAATTTCATTAAATTTTAATTAATCTAAAATGATATCACTTGCTTGTCAACAATAGATAAAACTTGGTGCATCAAATTTCAACAAAAGTAAATCAAATGTGTTTTATTCTAATATCAATAAGAATTAAATATATGCTTACATTTTTCTGTACTTATAATATTTCTTTATTATCAGTCGAATGTACAATAGACTCTGTATCTGATTACGCATAGTGCTTGTAAAAAAGATGGGTAAAAACAGAGTTCTGAAATTAATATATTTTTAAAACCATCCATTTTCATGTAATTCATAAGAGAAAATGTGATTTAAGCTTAACAGTTTCCAAAATCCATCCTTCATAATATGTGAATTAATTAGATAGATAAAATCTTTTTCAAAATAGATAACCCTAGCTTTTTAACATAAATAGAGATTACCTATTTCGGTCTTAAACTTAATAAAAACATTCAGCGTGAAATCGCAGTTTTTTAGTCTTTTAAAAATATCCCTCTACGTATTGACGAAATGAGGCGTTAAAAACAAGATCGGTTAACAGTTTCAGTGATGCCATTCAGAGTGGCAAAAATTTTGACAGATGGTTTCATCAAAGAGAAAGATGGCGCGCAGTGTATCGAAAGAAAGAGATAACATTAGTAGCTGGGGAATTATTGAAAAATGTTTTTTTTTTATCAGCATTTCAATGACTAATAATGATGGATATTGATTATACTGGTTGCTATGGGAACATAATATTGTTTGATTGAAGTGTTAGCAACTTTCGCTTCGAATAAATTTGTCCAAGGTTATTTTTAAATTTTTTTTTTTTATTTTGATTGATGGAATCTTTATGCAGCAATGCACCGACAAAAAGAAATATCACGATTGGTTAGAGTTGTAGGTTTGGTATTATGCAAATGTTTATGTCAAAGTAATCCATATCTTTCGAATATGAAAGTTTCTGTTAGGTAATACAAATGCAATCATTTGCAGTCGGTTAAGTACGAGCTCGTAATTTCGCTTAATTTCATTGAACTAAAATTGTTTTTCTAAAATTGTTTTCTATTCTGTAATATTATGTGAATCCAAAACCTTCACATAATATTACAGAATAGGATTGGAACTTGGTACATTTTTTTTTTCATATAGAAAAATGCTCCAGCATGAATATTATATTCGCTATTGTAGATAACACATAAGCAAAATATTTATAATCTCAAGCTCAGATTGAGAGGTAGAGGGTACGAGAGATGGAAGAGAGAAACTATAAATTAAGTTAGCCAGAGAGGAGAGTATGAGTTCCATGTATGGAAGTATTGTAGAAATGAATGGTGAAATAGTATTTTTATTAGTTATTTTTAGCCAAACTGTTTCATTTACTTGTACGTTATACTTTCCTATAGAGTATAGTACATTTAATTATACTACTCATTCCGATTCGAACATATTTCTTTAAGTGTAAAATATGTTCCATGTTTCGTATCCTATACTGTAATACTAAAAGCGTTTTTGATTTTACAAAGTTAAGAAAAAAAATTACATATTTGTGGAATTTACCTAAATTTTCGAAACATAATAGAAAAACAGGGTATATATGTAGGAATGTTGTGAATTTATAGGGAAATTATTACATTTTCTGTCTGAAAATGTTCTAAGTTTTGATTAGGTTCTTGGATATTAGTCAAAACAGCCTTAAAGTACCATGCGATAATTGTCGATTTTAGAGGAAATAATTATAGTATTAATTGATGTTTTATATTTAGTGAACATGAATATAATGAACGATAATAATATTTACTCTGCTAAAAGTAGCATTATAATTTTGAACTTTCTTAAAGCTTATTAAGATTTTGAGTTTTAGAGAGAAATTCTATGTTATTTTCCTTTAATATGAACAAATATTTTAAAAACTATTTTATCTCCTTTAATTCATTATGTGGTTTTATTATATTAAATATCATTTATTTGGAACATATGTAATTACTCCTACAACGCCCAGATATTAATTCCTACTTTTGTCAGTTTTAATCTCATTTAAAACAGTCAAGAATAGAAATACGAATAGTCAAACGAATAGAAAGTCATACAGTGATGATAACCAAGTTATTTTATTCCTGATCTATGAATATTAAATTCCATAATCAATTATATTTGCGGATATATCATATGCGCGTCAGAACCTAATGTTTAATATAACAACTAAATATTTACCTATGTCCAACCATTTGGGTCCGAATCCTGAACAGGTTTAGAAATGAGAATCCAATTGATGTATGCGATGCAGATTTTTCCCTTTTGAGATCTGATTACTTCTTAAACTTCTCAATACAGATACTATTCCTTCGTTTATAGTTTCCACTTAAATTATCTACCACTGACTAATTTAAAATTAAAGTGTTCACTACTTATAAATGCGTTTATCAGTTCTATTCACTAAATTTCCATAGTTCTAATCAAATTTACATAAGTCATTTTTCATTCACTGAGAGAGCTTCAACTCAAACAATATATTAAAGTCTTCGAAGTGTTATAGAGAAAAAAAAAGCCGTAGAACCCTTTTGCCTTTTGTTTATTAATTTTACATTTCTGCTTTGAGTTTAAGTAAATATATTTTGAAAACATCTAATCTTGAAAATATGAGATTTTCAAACATTTTGTTGTTTTCTTAAAATAATATTAATTTTGTACACTCTAAGATAGATTTTAGTTTGATTAAAGAGAAACAAATTAAAATCTGTAATTTGAAAAATGTCGAAAATAATTAAAAAAAAAAAAAAAAAAAATCCTACAAGAATATTAAACAGAAATAAATTAACTGAATAGTTATTTTCAACAAGCCTTGAAAATAATTTTTCCAAATCCTTTTTTGAATTATTAAATTATTCTCAGAAAATGTTTTTAAATGATGAAAAAGAAAATTTTAATGAGTATTTGAATAGGGGTGAATTGGGTAAAAACATCAAAGATAAAATTCAGGAATTGATTTACATGTAACAAAAATTCTTCTGCAAAATGTCTTAGAAATTAGAGGTAATTAAATTCCATCAAAAAAGGAATTTCCCCCAATTGTTATCGATCACACATTATATAATAAAATTTTGATTTGAGTTACAGTTTTATTGTAAAAATATTATTTTGTAATACTTATTAATGATTATACAAACAATTTTATTTTTAATAGCGTTTATATTTGACACATACCAATAACGAGGGAAAATATCAAGTATAAATATTTTTTATAAAATTTTATGTGCAAATGCGTTGCTTTTTTCCAATTGTAGTAAAGCAAACAATCATCCAACGAGGTTGAAAAGAAATAAATTTTGAAAAAGTTACATTTATTCATAAATTAGAATTTGCTTTCATAATTGACTTTTTCATAAAGATATATACCCTATAAAATACGTTTCAACAAATTTCAGTTTTTTTTTTTAAGAATTGTAAAACAAAACGCACATGATTAACAATTTTAAGTTACTGAAATATATAATAGAACACGAATATTAGAACTGTATATCTGTTTATTTAGTACTTATTTGTCTGATCATTGCTGATTTATTGGATGAGCATTTTTATGAATGTCAATGCTCATCCACATAGGAATCATCAGGTCGATGATTAATTTGCTTAAAGGGAGGCCAACGAGATCTCCAGAATTGAACTCTAATGAGCATATTTGGGATGTTGGTGGGAGGACAATTGCTACTTTCCTGCTCCTCCCAGTAACAAGTTTCGGGTCCTGGATTACCATCCAGGACCCGAAAGAAGCGTTTGGAGGAGCAGGACTGAATGCTACAGGAAGTCATAAACTGCCTCATTTTTAGCATGAATTCACATGATTATAATGTGGTACCATATTCTCTATTAATTTCTTTTTTTCCATTCTTTAAGCCCCCTTTTTTAGACTTTCTGCTCTGATGAGCTATGCACCTTATCATGCAAGTGTACCATAACTGTTGCCTGGTATTTGTTTTATTCCATAGGTTTACATAGGTACGTAACTAATTTCATTAAAATCTATTAAGTGCTTCTAGAGATAATCAACCTAAAGTAAAAACTCTCTTAACTTTGAACATCAATATACTTTCAAGTTGTTAAAATATGATGTAATCTTGTGCCTCTTTTAGAATGAATTTCACTTTTCGAACATTTTTGTGTCAAGCATGTCGTTTTGAATTAGAAGAAAATTTTTAAAATTGTTTTTTATTAACTTTAAATAAAACCCCAGTGTAGTAAATAATTTATTTTGACTACAAGTTTTTCTTATTTATTTTAGATCTGTTTTTTATGCTCATATCTTAATTTATTGGAGAATCGAATGGAAAAAAGTATTTATCACTAGATCTCATCCCGAGACTTAAAAACAGATACAGGCAGATAAGCTGTGTTTGTTTTTTCATATTTAAAAAATAATAATAAAAAAGGAATACATCAAAATTTGCCTAAGAATTGAAATGCTTAATTTCTATGTTAAAAACAGATGTTATGAGCCAATTTTCGCACCGAAGTAGATTCGAACATTTCTTGTCTTTTTGAAAAAAAAAAAAAAAAATAATAATAATAATAAATAAATAAAAATAAAAATGATGCCGTATGTTAAAAAACTTTAATCAGAACAGCCTCATTTGAAAACACATCTTTGCATATTGAATAAGGCGATCATCAAGTCTATCTCTGCACATACACAACTGTTTCATTAATAAACCGATATTTTCATTTTTCATTTAATTTATTTCTAATTCAAAATGTGTCAATATATACGTTCTCGGATTACTTTTTCGACAATGCATAAACTGTGAGAATGACGGAGATGTTTATATAGAAAAGAATAACTTGTTTCCTTTTCATAATTTTTATATGATAAAACAGAGTAAATATGCAAATTTTAAGAGTAAATTCTCTTAAGAATTTTTCTTGCACGCGCGGATTTTAAAGACGCAATAAACATTTTTATGCATCTATTATATGAAAAAAGCTTTTGATGAAAATGCTTTGTAACAAATTTGAGAGTATTCAGAAATCTGACTTACAGAAAAAATTTACTCAATTAAAGCACTGAAAAATATATATTTACAGGCATTATGAGGTGTATTTATTGCATTTACTAATTGGTAGTCTCTTCGGTTTTTACATTATTTTATTTAGACATGTTTATGAGGAAACATTCACATTTAAGAGAACAGAAGAGAAATCATAGCATTAATTAAATGTATTACTTAAAGTTGTATACAAATAATATTAAGAAATGATTAAAATATCTTATTTTATATATTTTGGTATAAGTTTGATCGTATTTCGATTTACTTAAATAATTCCAAAGCTCTCTCTATAAAGTCAAATTCACACAAGACTTATTAAAATTTAAAACAGATTATTTTTATTAACGATATAAAAAAGTTCCCAATACTCTTAGTTTTAAGGTAAAAAATAAGTCTCACTATGAAGATCAATAAATAATTAAACAACTTACAGAAAATAATAAAATCAAGCAAATTAAAACTAAACATTTGACTACGTTATAAATTAGCTTAAGTCGATGTCACCTTATTCCTAGTCAAAGATCCGTAAAATTTACAATGGTTGTTGGAAATATTATTCTTTTCAGAAACTAGTACAATTTTCATAACAATTAAACTATCGCTTCGAGTGAAAAACACCATCAATTACTGCGACAGAGAATGCCACCCACTTCAGTTCTATTGCATGTTTTGTCATGTTATTTTGGGAAATTAACATGGGTAGAAGTAGATGCATACGTAGAATAAGCAGAACTAAATAAAATCATACATAAAAATGAACTAAATAAAATAAGACTGCACATCACTGTTACTTATGCTATAGAAATAATTTTTATATTGCTTAAAAGGGTTTTACATAATTTGAAAGAAAATTCAATATAAAAAGGATTGCGAACTTCGTCATAGTTAACTATTCATTTTTGAACAGAAAATTGAACAATTTTACAATTAATCATTAAGTCATAATAGTGTTAAAGTCACTGCGTGTATTTAAATATGTGCTTGTGTGTATGAATTCAAACAAGATTTTGGTTTTTAAGGCATTTGGAATATAGAAAGAATACAGTAAGAAACAGGAATATTTTTTTGTTCCTTAAGACACTTATAAAATACAGTAATGCTTTCAAATTTTTTGATTGCGTTTTTTTTCAGTAGTAAGAAAGTTTAAAAATACAATTTTTTCAGATCATGTAAGAAGTAACCCTTTCTTTTTTTATTTTAAAACATTGGTTTCTAATATTTGTTTTTTCCGAAATAGTTTTTATTTTTTAAAAAAATTCCTTTCCCTTATATTCTATTTTCTCTTTAATAGATTTTTTAACTATCCTCCAAATATTTATTTTCAACGTTTCATTGTATGTAAGATAAAAGTTAATATTATTTTTTTTCATTTAAAAAGAAAGAAAAATTATTTCACGTATGTAGGATTTTCCATCTAATTATTAAACAATTAATTTTTATTTTTTCAATCTACTGTAATACCAGTTCCTCTGATACTCAATAGATGTCACCACGAATCAGAGTCATGTAATAAGCTCATGCAGCGCCATCTATTCCTGAATAAAACTGAGTGACACTTCGTTTTCGCTCTCCTTTTTCCGCCACATTTTCTGCTTCTCTTCTCCTTCGCATTACCCTCGTCGGAAGTAAACTTCAAACGTCCGAGCGCGTTCCAGCCCCCTTCGCTAATATGGGTTAAATGAAGCAGCCCTCTATCTTTATCCGAAGAACTGGTCAACTTGTCTTATCATAGTGTAAATACTTTTCACTCTTCATCATCGCTCCTAATAAACAAGTAAAGCTACTGCGAGCCGCATCCTTGAATATCAACAACACATGGAATCCGGTAATGGAATTACCCCCCCTAGACAACCAGCTCTTTGCTAAGAGCAAATCATCGTAGATTCGGGATGAACAATCTCAATCACCCCATTCTCTCTCTCTCTTTCTGTGTGTGTGTGTATATATATATACCACAACACGTATCAAATCGTGAATTCATATACGCCTCAAATTTATTGGCTGCGCCAGCCTATTGGTTAAGGTCTCTAATTCGCAGCCGGTGTTTTTTCATCGAGTCGTGGGTTCGAGTCCTGTTACTAAAGATACGCGGTGTGGCGAGGCTTAAGCACTTTAAATCTCTAAGGCTCCAAGTCTTTTCTTGGCGTTTGTGAAGTTAAGGAGGCAGGAACTAGCTTAGATGCTGTAATCCCCATTGACCGAGATTCAAAATTACGAGGCCAGTCTCAAATAGTCCTCATGTTGCTTCTATATGCGACGTTAATAAATAATTTATCCAACTAAAAGGTTTATTTTCTAGCATAGGTAGTACTGCCTATAGAATCACATGCCTTAATCATGAACTCACGTGTTCCTATAATAGAGTCTAACTATTCCTTCAAAAATGTGGGATTTCTAATGCTACGAATGGCTATCAGGGCGATTTGTTACGGGATACTGATAACGAAATGGACCCATATGACGAGCTCCTTTACAACAAAAACGAGGATGTACTTGAGAAGTTTTTTGGTTTTGATGATGAATATGAGGATTATTTAAGAGTGTTTTATTTTATATTTATAATAGCTTATATAAATTTCTAACTGATTTTTTGTATCTGTCCTATGAGACGACCTCGGATTTTGGCGGTCATTTTTATGATTCTACTGTTGTCTAATCTGCGGATATATATATATATATGTATGTATGTATATACGAGGCATGTTTTTTAAGTAAGTACCGTTTTGCGATTCCGCCGTCGCAGCGCTCCGGTCGGCGTTCCGTGCATGCTCGCTGGTTACCTACATCTCTTGTCTACGCACTGACGCCATTACAGTCTGATTCTTCATTGTATACGTTGTTTACTGAGTGTTTAAGATGCCTCCGACAATCGTGAGTCCCCCTGATTGTGAAGTACGGGCTGTTATACGATTGCTTAGTGCTAAAGGCGTAAAACCGATCGATATTCATCGTGAGATCTGTGAAGTTTACGGACAAAACATTATGAGTGATGGAATGGTAAGGAAATGGGTGAGAGCATTTAAAGATGGCCACACAAATGTGCATGATGAAGAACGGAGTGGGCGTTCTTCAGTTGTTAATGAAGATTTGGTGCAGAAAGTGGACGAAAAGGTGAGAGAAAACAGACGCTTTACAATTTCATCATTGTCCGACTGCTTTCCTCAATGTTCTCGTAGTGTTTTGTATCGCATTGTGACCGAGAACTTGAATTACCGGAAATTGTGTTCACGTTGGGTTCCAAAAATGTTGACGGATTTGCACAAAACCCAACGTTTAGGCAGTGCATTGACTTTCCTTGAGCGGTACCGCAATGAAGGGGAAGATTTTTTTAGACAAAATTGTTACTGGTGACGAAACATGGGTGGCCTACGTCACACCAGAATCGAAACAACAATCCATGGAATGGCGACATTCATCATCACCCAAAAGAGTGAAGTTTAAGCAAACAATTTCTGCCCAGAAAATCATGTGCACAGTTTTTTGGGACAGAAAAGGAGTATTGCTAGTGGAGTTTCTGCCTCGTAATGAGACAATCAATGCAGCGTCTTATTGTGAGACGTTGAACAATCTGCGTCGTGCAATCCAGAACAAAAGACGTGGCAAGTTGAGTAAGGGTACAGTTTTGCTGCATGACAATGCCCGTCCACATGTGGCTAATCGGACTAAAGATCTCATCAAATCTTTTAAATGGGAAACTCTAGATCATCCTCCATACCGCCCTGATCTGGCGCCCAGCGACTACCATTTGTTCCTGCACTTGAAGAAACACATGGGCAGTCAGCGTCTTCAAGACGATAACGAAGTCAAAACATTTGTGATACAGTGGTTAACA
The DNA here is from genome assembly GCA_019974015.1 of Nephila pilipes. Taxonomy (NCBI): domain Eukaryota; kingdom Metazoa; phylum Arthropoda; class Arachnida; order Araneae; family Nephilidae; genus Nephila; species Nephila pilipes. The sequence continues at coordinate 585,134 of BMAW01120808.1, read as the reverse complement.
AGTCAGGCGGCAGAATTTTATGAGGAGGGTATTCAAAAACTGGTGCCACGTTATGACAAGTGCCTCAATATTCACAGAAATTATGTAGAAAAGTCGATTAAGGTACAGGCTTTCATGTAAAAATAAAATTATTGCGATATCTTTGCACGTCTTTTTTTAATTTCAAAACAGTACTTACTTAAAAAAACATGCCTCGTATATATATATATATATATATATATTTCGGGCAACGCCTTTTGAAATGCCTTCCATATTCAGTGTTATAAGATCTTGAAAATAGGTTTTAGAGTTACTGTAGGGAATCGGGTCATGTATTTAGGAAGACTGTCGCGTAGAGGAGCTGATATAAGTTAAATTTGTGTAGGACCGCGATTTATTTAGTTGGCATAGATGTAGATATTTGAGTGTCATCTCAGGTAGCAACCTTGTCTTCCAGTTAAAGTTCAGTTTGTCACCAATAACTGTAGTATTGTTTTTGGTACAACATTAATACAAATCAATTGTAACGAAACATATGAAAGAATACTGAAAAAAAAGGAGAGGCACAAGCTCTTATTTATTTCGATATTTAAAACTTGAATTTGTTTCCTGTCACGAAAATTTGTTGAACATACGAAGGTTGAGTTTCTTATTAAGCATTATTATAAATTTAATTACTTATATGTAATTAACAATATACAAATAGACAGGAACAAAGACATTTCGACACTTTTACTTCTTCCTGCGTTTTAAACCTGAGTTTTTTTCTTCAGTTGCCGAACTTATTTGAATATATGAATTTTAAGATACTTATTTTTTAAAGAAGGAAAAAGGAAATATCAAAGCTATTACTTTTTTCTTTATTCTAAATCTAACTTTGTCGTTCTCAGTCATGAAATTTCTCATTCCAATTTATATTTCGTGCATTAGTAAAACTTGAATACGTGATAAGCAAAATAAATTGGAATAAAAGATGCAATAAGCAGGAAAGAGAGAGGAATTTTTACTAACCCTACATTTTTATTTTTATTGTTGATTTGGTTTTTTTCTTATTTATCTTCTTAAGAACACATTTCATTTTTTAAAGTGTTTTTTATTCTCCCCTTTTAGTAACAGATATGACTATTCTGTTATAATGAATTTTCCCTAACTCTAAAATTCTTCATTCAGATTTTACAACAAAAAGTTTTTTTCCCCTGCTTTTTTCATCCATTACTTACGGTTCATGATGAAAGTAACTTTAGATTTAAATATGTAAATTGAAATGACATAAAAGTACTAAATTAGGCTGGATTTGAAATTCAAATCCATGTTTATAATATAAGTCTTTGAAGGAGTATGTTGAAATACTGCTGCCGAAAACTACACATCTGTATTATAAGATCTGGTCAGCGAAGAAAGAATAAAGAAATCTTTTCACAAGAAGGCAGCTGAAAGCTCTTTAATACTTCATTCTCTTCACCATAGAGAATTCAGACATACTTATTACATGTAATTACAAATAACAAAGCAATAAGAAAAGAAAGTAGTTTGTTTTTCTGGAGCCAATGTTCAGAGATCAGAAAAATAAAAATACAAATTATGTTTGACTGTTAGCAAAATTGGAATAAAAGAAATCACTTTAAGAATTTGAAATATATTTTATGTATTCAAAAAGTATATTCTTACAAAAAATAGTTATAATGACATATTTAATAGAGACACTGTGCGTAATCTGGAAAATAATTTAATCTGTAATAAAAGTATTTATTAATTTGTTGTAAAAATGTTTTCAAAAGAAGGAACTCATAAATACCATCACCATTTCTGTATTTAAGTATTCCTTTTAATGCTATGAAAGGGTTAATGAAAGTATTTGAAATAAAATGTTAAATTCTAAATATGTAAATATTTTATATCGATTGCTTAGAAAATGCGTGAGATAAATTAGTTGACTTTCATTACGTATTTAGAGGAAATATTTGTTAAATAATAACTAAGATTGTTAGGTAATTCTATTATGTTTATGGTAATCAGAACTGTAAAATATCGAAAAGTATCGATTACAACAAATGTGTTTTAATTATTTTACCAGAACATCAAAGTCAAAATAAATACTAGTTTTATTTACGTATTTTCAGACATTTTTTTTGCGTCATCATTAATTTAATCTTTAATCTAGAGTTATTTTTCTCACTTATTTTCTGAAAATATATAATCTCATTGTATTTTTTTGAGAATGCGCTGAAAAATTGCGCAGTAAAAACTTTTAGTTTGCTTTAAAAGGTATGTACCGCTCACTGTCACCGCCCATTTACTTTGTTCTTCCATTAGATATTGATAGCACCTGAAATAAGCCCACTAGACATCAACGTCTATGGCAGCTTAGGTGAGCATCAAATTTGCCTTAAGATAAAATTTAATGGCTTCAGTTTGTTAGAAATATCAATTAATTAAACCTTGACCAGTTATAGTTAATATACTTTATTATTTTACGGGGACATCAAGATAAATTATTATTTTATCTATCTTCTAGTCCAATCTTTTGTGTCAAATTAATTACAACTCAGTTCCAGCATTATTTTACTCATTTGTTTTACTGAAATGTATATTTATAGTACAGAATAATTACGTTCCTATTCATATATTAAAGAGCCAAATAATACTCTAGAAATTATCTAATTAAGAGCTTTTATTAAATTTTAAAATACATGTTATAATTCACTGTCACAATCCATTTATTACATAACTCTCATAGATATCTATGGTAGTTTCAAAAAGATGCACTAGTCCATGGTACTTTTTGAAGATACAATGAATATCTGAGGCACTAGTGAATACCTATATCTGTAGTTGCCTTGTCTTTAAGAAATTCTCGTCAAGTAAAATAACACAAAAGAGCTGATTCCACTAGACTGGAGAATTGAGTCTCAATTTACAGCTAATGGTCGAAAATTGAAACATATATTAATTGAACATATCTGAGATAGAAAATATAAAGAAAAAAAATTCATATAATCGGCTTTAAATGCAAAGATAAAGCGGGAAAGGTTTTGAATTATGAGGAACCAAGAGATTGAAGACTCAAATTTTAAAAGCAGCGTTAACTAATTAATAATTAGATTATTTCTTTTGATTATTAATTTTTCATTAACATACATATAAGTAACTATATTACAAGTTTATAATACATTTTCTTAACTTATGTCATTTTTCGATATATGTAGTTAAAAATGAAAATCCACATTCTCATTTTATTAAAAAAATATACTTAGTCACTTTTTAAAATGCATTTATTTTCGTTCGCTTTTTTTTTATATAATATTGTTCATCTTTAGCAAAAAGGTAACATACCTAGTTTAAGAATTGCCTTTAATAACGTTTCATATTAAGAAGCATTAGTAAAGTGTCATATTTGAATATAATAATGAATGTAATAAAAAATAATTAAAAAAACCCGCAAGTATTCTGGATCTCTGTATAGTACGATTGAGAGTTCTTATTTTTGGACCAGTTCTATGTAACTTATAAAATAATGATTCAGGTAAACTGAATATGGAGATAGAAAAATCATATATTTAAATTTATATCATATTTAATCCAAAACATTGTACCGGGTAAAATTACTCCACCCTTTTAATTATTCCAAAAGAATATTATAAAGTTGCTTTCAAAATTTTCTCTTGAATGACATTGTTAAAAAAATATATTCTACTAAAACCGAAAGTTGAAAGCATACACATTGCGTCATAGAATCTTTGAGACTCGATCTGTAAAAAGAAATAGAGACAAGGAATATTATTTATTATTATTTTTATTGACAATAAGCCCCTCCAGCTGCAATACACTTGTTACAAACATTTAACAATGATTCCAACGCATGTTCTAGTTCACTTCGAGGAAAAGCTTCAAAAGCATGAATGGTCGAACTATCATTAAAATAACACCCTTTTAACTCCATTTCATGTTTTCGGATTAAAGAGACTGCTAAATCAGGAAAATAAGATGAATGATTCAATGCACAAGCGTTATTTTATGCCAAAATTTTATGAACAATAAGAGAGTTGTGACTGGTTGTTTTATCAAGTTACAACTGCTGTATATTATGAACGAATGAAACGATTTCTGGCCATCAAATGTTTCAAAACATTTAAACAATACTTACTAGTAAGTGCTCGTTCATCTAGAATAAATTCCTTGTAATAATACCCTTTCCATCAAAGAATTCTATAGGCATTGATTTGGTTTTCGGATGGAACTTTTCTTGTTTTTTTTTGGCTTGTGGTGAGTTTTGTGACTTCCATTCGTACTTTGGTTTTTTTTTTATTTGAGAATTGTATTGAAAACACCATGTTTTCAACGCATATGCACCACTCACAGAGATTATTTGTCTCGAAATCATGCACTTTTTCAATAATCTAGGGCAGGGGTCGCCAAACTTTTTTGATCATCGCCCCCTATATAATTTTTCAAAATCTCCATAGACCCCCACAAAGGTAATTTTCAGGTAATTAAAATAAAACTATATATTAGTCTAAATATTTAATAAATCAGAAACAGTAAGTAAAGTAGCTACAGATTTTTTACTTCTTAATGAGATGAGTGTGCCTGGTGTTTCTTGGCAAGGTTCGCTATATTGGGTTCGAAATTAGTCAATTTTAACCGTAAATCCCCTCGAAGCTCCACATTTAATTTATTTCTGTTTTTAGTTAAAATTGAATTAACGTGACTGAAACCGGCTTCAACCATATACGAACTTGGAAACGCCAGCATAAATGGCTGAGCCCTTTCGTAAAGTTTCACATATTTTTGGTCACAAGGTCGTAAAGTTTCACAAACTGGTCACAAGGTCAAGTTGTGACGTCACGGTATACATACGAAAACACATAAGGAAAAAAGGGGCAGATTGTTTTCTGATTTATTATTTTATTTTCTATAAAGAATATAATATTAAGTAATTATAAAAATATTTTAAATTTTTACGTACGTAGTTAGGTATGTGTGATTTGCGTATTAAGAACTGTTTTTCCTTCGAGTCCCAATAGACCCCCATTCGACCCCTTGGGTCAGATAGACCCCTACTGTTGTTAAATAGACCCCTAGGGGTCTATATAGACCACTTTGGCGACCCCTGATCTAGGGTGTCTTTGATGAATTTGGTCTTCCGGTATGCTTATCATCTTTTCGATTACCTCTTCCGTTCAAAACCCGTTTCCGCCACAGAAAAACATCTAATCTATTTTAGCACGAATCATCTTAAGCTAGTTTCATCAATAAGCATGTTTCTGAGACACTTTATCAAACTTTGTCAAATCTAATTATAGTTTTTGGTTTCCCCCTTAATTATTAAACATAAAAATTTCCTAACTCTTGAAATGAATCGCATCATTTTTTAAATAATAAATATACAGTACATTTGGCAATACTCCAACAGACGATCAAAGTTTATTGCGCATGCGCGATAAGCTACCGTAAGCTGAAATCTAGCGTCGATCTTAAAATAGTTAGACTTATTGTGTATAACAGCGAAAACTGTGTTTTAATAAGAATTACATGCTTAAAGCTTGAATAAACAATATTAAAAGTCTCGTGATATATTATGCCACAAATATTTTTTTGTTTTGTCATAGGAATATCCAGTGTTTAAAACAAATAATGAGGTATTTTATTTCTTATAAAATAAATTTGGAACTCTTTACAAGCAACACTTTAGCATTTAATATGAAATAAAATTATTCTAGCCATATAAAACTATCAGAAAGCTCCTGGTTTTCCAATTGTTTAGTTTCAGAATTATTCCAGATTAAAATTTATTGACGAATACTTTTCAATTCCGCTTAGAACTTGGAATGTATTTTTCAAATTCTATTTCTTATATATGCTAATAATCTTTAAACTTGGTCCGAAACACATATTACTTTTATCATTTTTATTTTTGTTTGGCGTTCATAATAACTAATAAAGTATAGATTATTACTATAGAGTAAGATATAAATGTCATCAATAAACGGCTTATTTGTTAAAAAACAACACTCTTTAGACAAATAATGCTTTGAGAATAGAATTTGTTTTTAGATTATATTTATTTATATTTAGTAGGGAAGTAGTCTTAACTGTTAAAAGACTTGACAGAATTTTTTTGAAACTGTAAAAGAAAGAATTATTGGACAAATCGAAGAAATTTCCGAACTAATGCTAGATATCTTTAGATAAATAATAACAACCCATTTCTTTAGATGCAAAAGACACAAAACAAGATTAAGTAAAATTTGATATTTTTTTTACCTATTGTATAAACTTGATGAATTATTTCTAGAATTGATTTCATCTGGTATCTGAATTTTCGAAATAAACGTCGTAAGACTCAAGCAATTTTTTAAAATTATTCCGAATAAAGAGCTTCATTTATTAAAGGGAATAAAATCCAATATACGGCGACAGATAATTTTTCATTATATTGTATGAAACAGAGGGTTCTTCTATTGAACAAAATAATTTTTGTTGTTCTAGTGTCCTGGAAATGACAGTTTGATCGATTTTTTTCTGGGGTATTTTCATTCTCCAATCTTACTATTTCTCAAATCTAAGATAATTGCATTCAAATATTTTTTTACTTATACTTTTTCTTGTATCCAAGGAATACTGATCACTTCAGAACTATGCTTGAAATCTTTCAATTTTTAAGAACTGTATTTATAGTGAAAAATTCTAGTCATGGAAAAATTTGTATTGAAAGCATTATCTGATAATTTTCTGAAAACCTTTTTAGGATATTTTTATGCAACGTTAAAAAGAAAATTCATGGTTGTTTATAGTTTTAAAGTTGCTTTTTCATGTTTCAAAGTGAAATGAAGTCAAAAGAGTTCTAGATGGCTAGAAGAAAATGGCTACGAAAAGACTAGAAAGTAAAAAATCCTAGTCCACCCAGAAACGTTTTGAAAAAATTTTCTTAGAATATTAAGTACCTTCTGAGCTAAAATTTTAAATAAAATGTATGTGTGTGATTCAAAATAAATGAAACATAAAGATTATTAAATTAAAAATTAATTTTTAAGTAACTGAGAGTCCAAATAATACACAAAAATATGAAAGAAAATAAATTTTTTAGATAGTATTATACATTTGGATTATTGTGATCATTTTATATTTAAAGATGGATTAGAAAAAAAATTGGAGTATCAAACTTTTGTAGAATTTAAAAATAGAGCTTTGACATGTTTTCTTTGAAAATTAAAAACTCTATCTTATTGAATTTAGAAAAAGTGTCACAAAATTTAAAGTCATTAATTTGAATCCTAATGTGAAAGTACTATGTTGAAACTGAGGTGTCAATGAACTGATATTATAAATTTTTCTTCGTCGGTAATAAATCTTTTCGAGCATGATGTAAAGAAGCAAAGGAAAAAAACCCGAAATAATTAGTCTTAGAATATAATAAATTTAGTTTTAATTATAAACAATATTTTACTACAAAAATGCTATTATCACAACGTGCAGGAATGAAAAAATAGAATATGATTTACTTTTTCTTTTCTACGAATAAATTAATTTATACAGGGTATTTCGAAACTCATGGGCAAAAATTTGAGTGGAAGAAGAAAACATTTGAACAAGCAATTTTCAACCAACAATGCTTAGAAGGAGAGCATGCTATGAACCGCTAGATGACGCTCCAATGGGAAGCATAAAACGCGAGTTTTCTTAGACATCGCCATTTCTACCATGGTTTTCAGGTGGCATGGTCGCCATGCCTCCTGAAATCCACGGTTGTATCAGAACCCTTAGGGAGAAAGAGTGTTTAGCGCTCACAGACCGTTTCTCACCAAAACGACTTAGTTTCTATGATATCTCCTTATGGTTCGGAGAAATAGTGAAATGAGTAACGTCATTTAAAACTTAGCAAAACTTTATTATGAAGCTAAAAGGCATATAGCTCTCCCAGAGAGGCCTATTGTTGCTGCTACTTCACTATCGACCTTCAATTATATATCTAAAACATTCTCTTTCTCCCCCCTCCTCACATGCAGTATTTCTAGCGCCCCGTAGTGGAGACTTATGAATCAGTGACCGGGAAGAATGGGAATATTAGAGTTTCATTTACTATTAACATGATTATCAATTAACTTTTGGACAACAGTGTATGTATGAAACTAATGTGCATTGTTCATACATGTGATGCTTACTACTTTGGCATTAGGTATGGTGATAATCATCGTAGAAAATATACTCAAAAACATATACATATCAGTCTCGAATTACAGCGAAGAACTCCTGTGCAGAATGTTTATGTATATCTTGGTATTCATAGTAGCATAGTCAAATACGAATCGCCCCATCTTTTGGTACGAAAAACATCTCTAGACCACTTGAGGAACGTAACACGGTTAGGTATTAATTCTTCACTGGCTTGATAGCGAATAAGGTGTTGACATCCAGACCGCTGAGGTTGATTTTTAATTCGTTTGAGAATATAATTTTTTTCCATTGCTCGTCAGTCCATTTCACATATTATTTGGCCCACATTAGGCTACTAGATATCATTTTCGCAGGAATTAAAGGCATTCTTCGTTGGTAGCGCTCCATGAATTTTTTTGAAACGAATCGCATGAAAACAGTATTAATGTTAACATTCACTCACTCCACACTTCGACTATCATACAGTCCTGAAATCTTTTGAGGTTGCTATTTTTTTTTGAGAGATAGATGAACAACATACTGCTCTTGTGCTGCAATAAGTTTTCTTTCGGCGTTCACTTCTGGCTTTCCCTCTTACGGAGTAAATTTAACGGAGTTTTGGGAAGTTATGAGAAGTTAGCTTCCTTAACGGGAGTTAGCCTCACAAAAACTAATTTTAAAATATTTCTGAGTTGTTATGAAGGAAAAAAAAATGTAATTTTTTGTTTACCTCTGTATATAACCATGCATGCTCAAATACCATTCGGATTGTTTTAAGTCAATAAAGGGAACAATTTATGTATGAAAACATTCAAAATTTAAAATATGATACATTCATAGTAATACTATTTTATAAAAACTAAATTTAGCTTGAAAATAATATTTTTTTTATCGGTTATAGTTATTTTAAAATAATCTAGAACGCTACTATTTTAAATAAAGGGAATAATCTCAACAAAACCGTTTTTCAAAATAATCCATTTGTATCAAATGTTTTGGAGGGAAGGAAGTAAATATGTTTTTCAGAAATTAAACTTTTTGGGTATAAATATATTTTGAATTTTTCTGAATAATTAGAATTTTATTTTTGAATATTCTATTGAAATCTAAAAGTTAAATATAGAAACTCAAGTGAAGAAAATCCTCTTCACGAAAGACTATAAGAAATGATGTACAATTGAAGGTTTATTTTTTTATGTAGGTTTTTTTATTGAATGCATGTGTCGTTAAAAAAGACGGTTATATTTTAAGTTCACTGCATCGCTTTTTATGCCAAATATTATACAAAAGCGTTATTTAATTATCTCCCTTTTCAAAGCTAGTTTTTACTTTCTTAATATTCTAAAAATACACTTTACTTTCTCTGTTAAATTTGAGAAGTTTTCTTAATGTAATATTGGATGAACTTTATTTCATTATAAAATTGAATTTTTCCGTTTTAAAAATCACGTTGTTAACTACATTAAATTAATCTTAACAAAACATTTATTTAGATACTTTCTTGCATATGTTTCGAATTAAAATTAGAATTAGACGCTGCTGAATGAAAATAGTTTACAAGTACACTTGCTTTTAAAATTGTTAGCTAAGCTTTTATTTCCGATGTTCATTAGTTACTCATTAGTTCTTATATTTCTTAAAAATAAATATGTAGACTAAATCATCTCAAAATGTAAATTTAAAGTTTCAAGTTGTACGTTTCAGTTATAAAATTCAGTCTTTGAAGAAAAATAGACATTTTTTTTAAAAAAAAATATCATGGATTTTATCAAATGTTTTTTGCCGGTGTTTCTGTTTTATAGATAAAGCAAAAAATTTAATTTTTAATTTCTGCTATTATTTATTTCAGTTTTTATGAATTTTGAAAAAAGACTCATTAAACATAAAAAAGGCTAAGTTTCAACAAGCTCTCTCGAAAGTCTTTTAAATTTTGTTCTCAAACCATCACTTGGAACATAAACTAAGTGAAAAAAATTCGGACATTTTTGTTGAAAAGCATATTAACTATATGATATTTATTTAAAGTCAAATTTCTGATCCTTTCCCCCCATTTAATTTCAAACCATTTTAATAACTTTTAATATGCTCTAGAACACTATTTTGAGCATCTTCTTTTCATAAAATTCGAAGAGTTTGTCAACCAGGCTACGCATTATCTTAACGGGAAATGATTTTATATTATTAAGATATGTTTATTGTTACATGGTTAGTAATTATTGATTGATGATAGTAAAAGTGCAGTTTTATGCTTTTTTAGATTACTGTTTAAAACAAATCTTTAGATACTACTTATTTATTGACACACTAAGCAAAAATGAAATTCAGCACACTTTTAAAAACATAGCTTCTCTTCCTTAAAATATTTTCTTCTATCTTTTTGTTGCTAAAATGCCTTTTTGATTATTAAAAATATACGAATATGCTAGGAAGAATAATAAAATAAAACTAAACATTTGGGATATAGAGATTTTCTTATCCTAATTTTAATAACGAATGTTTGATTAATCTGTAATTTTAGAAATAGATTTGCAATCAAAATTATCTAGATTTGTGTTGATACACTTTTTTTTTTGGATAAAAATGACTTTTTATGAATTACTTTCCATTTCAAGAAATGTTTGGATTAACATCTATATTTATCAGGAGGATGAGACTTTACATGCAAAATAGAACTAAATTAATGCAGTGCAGTTGCGAGAAAAATAACATTGTTTAGGATCTATGTGTTGAATTCAAAGAGTGATATATGTCTTGCCCTTTATAACATTGGGAATTTACGTCAATTATTTTTAAGGAAAAGATTTGAACAATTATAAGTAAAGATTTCTAAAGTCTTCATATGGTAATGTATCTGATACGTAAGGCTTTAATAAACCAATACTGTTATTTATTTTTCGATATATGCGTCTGTTTAATGTCAATATGTAATGTGGATAAAGTACTTTACAACTATTTTGATGTTGTAATATTTTAGGAAAAAGTTTTGTCCTGAGAAAAGTTTGTATTTAAGCAATATATAAGAACAATTTTTTCTGATAAATTGAAAAATAATAATAAACATTTCTCAGCAACATTAAGATCAATTTCTGGCAGACACAAACGTGTTGGGAAAAAAGATATCTGTTTTAGATGTGAAGAAATGTCACTTGACGATAAACTTTAAAATTAATACATCCAATTTAAAATCATAACTTTTACACCGTGTTAAAATGTCCGTTCATATGACAACGAAACTAGGAAGAATAAAGGATAGTTCAGTGATGCCATTCAATTTGGATAAAAGTTTGACAGATGGCTACATAAAAGAGATAAGACAGGGCTCAAAATATTGAAAGAACTGGATATTACTAGAGTATCCTGAGTTATTGAAAAATCTATCTTTTTTTTTTATCAACATTTCAATTAAAAATAATGGTGACTATATTGGTTGTTATGGGAACAAAATTTTGTTTGAAAGCAGTGCTGGCAATTTTTGTTACGAATAAAGTTATCCAAGGTTTTTGTTTTGATATATAGTATACCGGCGAAAGAGAGAGTTTCGTGATTAAATAATCTTGATTGAGATAATACTTACAGTTTAGATTCTGATATAATGGAAATATCTATATCTAGGTAATTCAACTTTTAGAATAATATAAATGACCTTTTATTTGAAGAGGACCTTTTATTGATTAGAAAAAAAAACATACCTTTATCTTATTTCTAGTAGTTTAAACAAATTTGTTAAATTCGATGTGTAGAAATGTCCGTATTTTTTATTTTATATGTACAAATGTTCCTGTTTGTTTATTTTACACGTATTTGTTAAATTTTATACAATGGGAAAAGAACTTTATCATTGAATACCATTGATTTGATTACTGCAGTAATACGTTTTATTGAATTGTTTTAACTGAATATTAGATAAAATTATGCCTTAAATATTATTCTTTAAATTGAATATTAATTAAAGAAAAAGAAATCATGTTAAAGTTAATTCTTTTGACTTACAATTTTATTTCGTTTCAATAAACATTACAGCAATGCATAATATTTTTAATGTTGTTTATTGCTTTTGAATTCTTTACTTATATAGAATAAAATTTAAATGAGAAGCAATTGTTAGATTTACGTACAATAATTTTTGGAATTCAAAATGTTAATAACGAAAAATAGCTTTCATCTTCCTCGTTCTTGTAAATTTTATTATAAAATTAATTTCTATCTATCTTAGCAAGATCTCTTATTTATAGAAATGAATTCAAGAGAAAATAGAAATAAAAGATAAGGGAAATAGAAATAATTTTTTTAAGATAAATTATAATTTTTGTCATATTTTAATTCATATTCAAATTTTTTTTTTATGACTTGGGAAAAATAAATAAAAACCTTATATATATTAATAATGATGGAAATGTAACTAAATTTGAATTAAATAACTGATATAAACTTTCAGCTTTTACAGTATTTAAAAAAAGTTCACAAACCAGAATTGTTTTTTGTTCTTTAAAATATGAATGAAAAAAAAATGAAAGAAATTTTTTTAATATTTTTGTGATTCCTTCATGTTATATCTTTTGTGCTTTATTTATATTTATTATATAAATTTGAACGGTATAAATTGATAATTTTCATTTCATTTTTTCATTTTTGATAATTTTCATTTCCAGGCAGAGAAATATTTCCGAAGTTTACTTTTTAAAGTACATGCAAAAGGTATTTTAATGTTTTTCCAATAAATTTCTTTTAAATGTATGTCTTTAAAATGGCTAACTAATTTTTATTAGATTAATCTTTCCCCTTTAAAACATTCTTTTTAAAATTCTCTTCAAATATCCAGTTCATTAGATTTTTTTTGCCTATAAGAGTGTGACATTTTATGCTATTTTGTAGTTTAAAAATTCAGAACCATTGCCTTAAATCCATCTGAAATTCATTAACTTTTAAAGATTATTTTAAGAATAAAGAAGGTTCCTATTAAAAATAAGGGAAGTCATAGGAATGATTTATGAAAAACGATACGATTGACATTATAACTTAAGAAAGTTAACCTGATTATTAAAAAAAAGTTTTCAGAATTAAAAAAAAATATCAAACAATAATATTAAGTTTTTCTCCGGCTATTTAGTCACACCATAAGGCAATTAATTTTGAAAGCAGTAATATTAACATTTGACTAAATTTACCTGATACACACTCGTCTCGAGAAACCAAGTTTGTGATTGTTTTTGTTAACGTAGCGCTACGAAGCAATGCAGGGGCTTTCAGCGACTGACCTCATAATTTTGTATCTCATTCATCGAGATACCGAAGATTAGGTCAGATAATTTTTTAGTAGTTAGTAATTTGATTATAAACTATTTAGATAAAAATATGTCAGATAAGCGTAACTCAAATCAAGTATTAATTTTACTCAATTTTACAAAAATGGGAAAGAAAGATAAAAATATAGTTTTAATTGAAATATTTTTGTTCATAGCTATTAAAGATCTTTCTCAGACTACAACAATAAGGAGAAACAACACACAAAGAATTATCTGATTGTATCAAAAAACGATATGTAATTATTTTCTAGTTAAACATCAAATTTTAGTGGCGAATAAATGAATTGTTGGAACTTCATATAATTGCATCTAAACATTAGAATAGTGAGTAAAAGAGAAACATTTGGAAAATTTAAAGCTTAGCTTCCAATGCAATATGATTTCATTAACTGACTTCGACTGTGCCAATTTAATAGCATTTCGAATATCGTGGACATATATCAACATAAGAGAGAAGTCGTGCATCAGAATAAAGAAATAATCAAAGAATCGTTTAATACTTGGATTAAACAGAACAGCCCTTTTTGTCACCAATCGGTAATAAAGCATGGAATGATTGAACTCTATTCAAACATAATCAAGATGGCAGAGAAGAATCTAGAAATCTCATATAGTTAAGATAGATATATAACCAGAATTGTTTTCAAAGCACTCAGTTAGTCTTTGTAAATGATCCAAAGTGATATCGGTACACTAGTACTGTAAAGATTAATGATACATGACTCAGAGAAAGGGTTTGAGTTCGCCAGGCCCATTGCATCGACAAACCTTCGCCTGTGTATACCGACAAGCACCTTTTCAGAGGCACCAGACGTCTTATTTCAAACAAAGTACTTTTGACTTGCGAAGTTGTGTCAGTAGATTTCCAGGATAACGATGGGATATAAATTTGACTGTAGCTTGCCACACTGCTGAATAATCGGCATTTATGTTTTGGAATGCCATTTCATTTGATATCTGAGCTCGTGCACACTTAATTACAGTATGGCGCAACGTTAGTAATTTTCGCTATTTATTTGCCTTTGCTTTTACGGCATCTCGACCTCAATTAATCAAATAGATAATGTCAGTAGGTAATCATTTTTAATGAGCATACTTATGAAATCCTTCCTTGGCCATCTAGAGATGACCTCCATCCGTTTCAATATCTCGTCGATCAAGTTGGGCAATTCGTGAGAGGCGGTAAGGATGTGACGGTATTCTTTTACCTGACTAGTCTGTAATCTTAAATATTACTTTAATCACAAATCTAAGTTTAAATTTAGGTTCAAGCACAAGTAAAATAATTACAATGGGTAATCATGTTTTAAAATAGAGTTTATTAATTCTCTAATAAGGGGAATATTTTTAACCATTTCAAAGTCCTTTGCCACGAGTACTACCAACTTCTACTCGTACAATATATATTAATGAATACGTTTACTCAAATACGATACGAGTAATTCCTCCAAACAGTAAATCAACCAGGCAGCGTCGGGTCTTCGTCTCACGAAGTCACCTAGACACGCAAGAAGCTCTCGCGACTTCACATGAGCATTCTTTCTATTTTACTGTAACCTTATCTCCCTAGATTGAATTCTCTACCGCTTTTATACCACGTGATTGTATTTATTTACTACACTTTTAAAGTTTATCTAATTTGAGTAGCTGCGAGTTTTCATTTAATTGGAAAGGAGTTGAAAACTTGTATATAAAATCAGGAAGAAACTACAGATGTTAGTTAAAAGAAAATTCGTGAATAGCTCATGTTACAAGGAAAAGG
This sequence comes from Nephila pilipes, assembly GCA_019974015.1. NCBI lineage: Eukaryota > Metazoa > Arthropoda > Arachnida > Araneae > Nephilidae > Nephila > Nephila pilipes. The sequence continues at coordinate 569,936 of BMAW01120808.1, read as the reverse complement.
TGCTCCTCAAGAGAACATTCAGTAACTATACCAATTAATTCCAAGTCAGATAATAATTTGTATTATTAATGCGTACTAAGGCGTAATTGATCGGCTTAAAATATAGATGTATTTATTGAATAGAGCATGTAGTTCGTTAGATTTTAATTATTTCTTTTTCTATAAGTATAATTCCAACTTGCATACTTTTACTTTATTAGTGTATTTAATTTTTAATTCGCCGTTTTTTTACTGTATTAGAGTGTTTATTTTTGTTTATTACATACTCAAAAATAGATACAAAAAAAGTTCTAAATTATTGAAGTATAAGATATTCTTTCAACAAGAGGCATTCATTGATATTTAATGCAATTTCTCGAATAAAAGGAGTTTACCCTAAGGTAATTAATGTAATCAGTACCAGAAATCAAGTGATTGATGAGATTGGAAGAAGCATTAATTACCACTCTTCTACACAGGCGTTACTGAAACGTTCAAATAAGTCTTATAAATATATGGTAGGGAATTACAGAGTTGTTGTTATCAGAGTTACTTAGCTGCATAGGATTCATACAATTAGAGAATACTCCGATAAAACCTTCTTTGCATTTTTTTGGTCACCATTATATCAATTCTGAGGAAGAGGGCATTGTTATTTATAAGAATAACAGTCTGATTTTTCTAAGAGAGTTTTCAAACCTAATATATCAACAAGAAATTTGTTGCTTTAAATTTATATCATTATGATAAGGTTAAAGGCTTTTGATAAGCAGAACTATAAAATACAAGTTACGAGTCATTAGTGTGAATTCCACAAATTTCATAATATATCTGTGAACGCTAATCACACAACTGATATTTTTAAATTGAATTCCATGAAATAAAGATAGTACTTTTTTTTTCATCAGCCTTTAGCTGGCATTCAACGCAATTTTATCTCTTTTTTCCTTTTCCTTCCTATTACTTTTTACGTTAATTAATTTCATAATATAATGGAAAATACAATTTACTTCTTTATTTTCAGGCAAGATATTTGTATTAAAAAGTGTCATTATCTCCATATTACAAAAGATTAATTTGTTATACTGAAAATTCAAACAATTTTTTTTTCAAAGTAATATAATTTATTCGCTTTTTAAAAGATAAATGATGGTTAAAGCTATTATTTTCTCTAAATTTAAAGAATCACCTAAAGTGATGTAGAGTATATATTTTTGTATGGTAAAATTAAACAAAATAATTATAATTATTATTTTAATAAGATGAAGAGACCGAGATTAATGACGACTTTAAGAGTAAAAAAAATTAGTTTTTCCTTACAGGAAATCGTATTTATAAAGACTATTTTAAACACCGGGTTCGCGAGTTCGATTCAGGATTAACATTTTAAGGTGTTGCGAATTAGTTGCATTCTTTTATTCAGTTGAATTTATTTTAAAATAACAAGAAGTTAATTAGTATTGGCGGGATTTTCACATAGATTATGTTTTTATTTGCCCATATTCTACAAAATATTGTTCGTAAAATTTTCTCATTAGCTTGAATTGCTTTATCAGTAGTTGTGTGTTTAGAGTTCGGGCGAAAAATCAATAAAAAGAGCTTAAATAAAGCTCTCAAGAATCGTATTTCATTCTGTCGGGGGAAAAAAAAATCATAGTCCAAAGTTCAATTATAACAAATTTCCGTTGGAGTGAAATATTTTTGCAAGGTACAATAGCATCAGCTTTAACATTTAAATAGAAAAAAACTGTTATTCCAAGCAAACACAAAACAGAGAACTCATTTGCAATTCAAATTGATTCAGTTTCAGGGTTATTGCTATTCGCCTCAAATTAAATACAAAGCTAAAATTTATTGAGGTTTTCTATAACTTTTCGAATTTATATATCTAATGTTGGTTGTATTTTACGATCTCTTTTTATGCAGCATTAATTTTTAAATTTATTACAGAATGCATACTGATTTGTAATGTTTTGTTTGTTTTTCTTTGAAATAAAATAAAATGATTGAAATATGGGAGTCTATTACATTGAGTAAGAGAAATATACAAGGAAAGAAAAGGGATGTATATTTACTTAAACCCAAGCTCTTTGTGGGTAAAATATGGTTTAAAATGAAATTCTTGACTATTACATTATTGGGATTATAAGTGTTTAGAAGAGCAAATAAATTAAATGTAAAAGATTCAATTATTTGTCAAAAAACTTTAATCTTAAAATTATGAAATCAAGATCTATTCATTCGAATATAGCATCACGAATGACATAAATATAGCGCATTTTTTAAAAAAAGCTGTCTGACTTTTTCTTTTTATTCTCTGAGATTAAATATATTTCGATATATTTTATTATTTACTGGATCAAAACTATTTTTTGGTTTTTAAAACACTTGTCTAAACTGCTGATAAGACCTCATTGTTTTCTGAATATATTCTTGTTGCGCAAAATGAATAACTTAATCAATTAAAGGTTATAGGATTCATTAGAAAAAATATAAATCAACTGTACACAGATTTAGCATGATCATTAGTCTCCTAGATTCATTATCCCTTTGGAGAAGGCTTTCAAAAAATCAGGAAAATTATCCTATATTAATTTATTATAACTATCATACATTGTTAATATAATACAATTATGCATAAATAAGAAATTTTGCTTAGAGTTTGGTATATAATTGATTTAATAATATCGTCAATATTGTTTTCGTTTTGTGATAGCTAAATGTAAACGATATTGACGATTAAGTTATCATTTTGTGACAGCTAAATGCTCGTGAATATAACCTCAGGAATATAATTAGTGGTTATATCCACGAGTTGATGAACAGGAACGCTCGAGTCAAGTCGTGAGTTTCAGCCCCCTGGTTCCATCAAAAGTATTTATCTTGTAATAACATAGATCACTGTACACCTAACTTCAAAACTGGGTTTACAAGTCCTCATGCAGTTGATGTGGTAACTATCAGAATAAGGGCCCCACATTTGTATTGTAAACCTGTAAAATTGTTTTCTTCTGGTAAGAGAAACGTCTGGATGTAAATCTAGGAAGGCTCTAATATTGTGAATATATTACGGTAAATGTAATTAATCCGGTGACTATTCATAATCACCAATAACTTTGGTAAATGTAATAAATTATTGAATATGTATCGAATTAATCGGTTTGTGTACATATTCGCTTCAACTTATCGGCTGTATGTGAAAGAAGTCAATAACTTTACAAAAATTCACCAAGTTTGTGCAGCTATTTGATTCTATCACGATGTAGGTCATTGCAAGACAACGTATACCATCGTACAAATAATACACAACTTATTCATTATTGGTGACCTCACTCGATCTCGGATGATCTAGTCTGCGGATGAACTGACCAGATTCGAGGTGTCTCTATTAAGTAACGAAACTGACGTTGGTATAGAAAAAAGTAATCATGCGCCAAACACCAGCGACGAACAGCTGTTTAGCGTGAAGCCTTCTCTTTCAAATGCAGTGCCTTTCGATTCTTTAAGCAAATCCTAATAACTGTATCCTTCGTTCACATTTGAGTTATTTCTTTGTTTCGCCGAAAAAAAGGTAAGTGTAACAATGGAGCAATGAATTGTTAAGAAATTTGACTTGGAATTCAGAAAAGCCACTACTGAAACTTATAATTTATTAAAAGAAGTGTATGGTAATAAATATTTATCACATGCACGTTTTTTCGAGTGGCTTAAGCGTTTTCAAGACGACCGATAAGACGTTGAAGATGATCCCCCTCCCCCTTTATCATCCTTCCACATCAAAAATGGACGACAATATCGAAACAATAGATAATCTAGTTCGATAAGATCGTCAGTTAAGTATTCGTGCGATTGCTGAAACTGTGGGGATTGACAAAGTATCCGAACAGCAAATTGTTCCACCAAGACCATGCCCCGGCTCTCTCCACATTGTCTCTCAAGAGGTTTCTAGCCAAGTACAGCATCCCAGTGTTGGACCAACTACCCTTTTGACCGGATCTTTATCCATGTGACTTCTATCTGTTTCTTAATGTGAAATCTGTATTAAAAGGCACAAGATTTGTGTTGTTGAAGTTATGAAACAGAAAGCGACACGCGTCCTGAAGGAACTGGCAGAAGAAGTCTTCCAACACTGTTTTGAATAATGGAAATTTGCATGGAACGTTGTTGGGATAGAGGATTGTTTTATATAGAAGGTGATAATAAGTAAATCTGTATGAAATCAAGATAAAATGTTTTACAGCGTCAGCCTCAGTAATTAATTACCACACCTTATAGAACTATGATTTCTGTAGTATTTCTAATTTCGTTCTAGTTAGGCGTTTGTTTCGCTACCCTCTCGTAATTTATAAAATATTTAGTATTGGTTGATATGCTTAAGCGTTTTAATTCTAAATTAGTTAATAAAACGAACACTAAAAAAGCAAACAGTGATTTTCTGACGAACTGATTGATGGATTGATAATTTATTAACGTTGGTCTTAGAAGCAATGCGAGGGCTGTTAGGAAAAGCCACTATTATAATTTTGGACTGACATTATAATTTTGAACCTCAGTTAAATTTCGAAGACGGGACCTAAACATAAACAAGCGACACCAAACTTTCACATCACACCAATGAGAAGACGTGGGACATAGCCAGATTTAACATATATCAGCTCCTCTACGCGGGGGGTCTTTGTGGCATCATGACTTGAATCCATGACTCGACCAAACAATTTTGTCTGCGATTTCAAGGCCATGTCCACTAGGCTACCGCCTCCTCTCTTTTCTGACGAAAGATAGATATGTTGATTTATTAAAAAGTGTGTAATAGTAAAAACAAAAGTAGTGAAAAAGAATCGGAAGATTATCAAAGATTGAAAAGATACAAATTCATGAAAGTAAGCAATGTTGAAAAACATATTTCTCTCGTAAATAAAAACTGTTCTAATGTTAAATTTTGCATATTCTTTGAAAAATCTTTTACCATAATTCATGAGGTGTACTTATCAATAGGCCATGGTAGTAGAAATAGGATGTTAATAGAGCTTCAAAAAAGTACAAAAACATTACAACCGAAGAAGTGATGATTTTTTAAAATTTGTAGGAAAGTTGTCCAAAAAACATCAAAGGTACCCAAGAAAGAATTATCGTTCGACCAATTGTCTTATAGGAGTTGAACTCAAAATGCCAGTTGATATCTAACTAGTATGCAATCACAGTCAGATAACGATTTTAAATATTTATTTATCTATCAAGCCCACTTAATGAAAATTCGTGCAGTTGCGTGCTCTAAAACACGTGCAGCAAGGTTGTAAATTAGCTAATTAATATTTTTACTTCATTTGGAGCTCTTAGTGTATTGTAAAGTGATAATAACTATGAGTTCAGAAACCGAATCATAGAAAAATCTTGTGCAATGTCGCCGAATCTGAAAGTTGTGCACATAAAACAAATACAGCCAGACTCAAGGGTCGGTCGAGCGTGCAAACCTAGATATAGGAAATATATTAAGTTCTCAATTGGAAAACAATCAAACTAGTAAGTGGTCTGAATGGTAAAACTTTATACATCTTATTATGAATAGGTTTTATTAATATCACACTAGGATTATAAATAGGACATTTATTGAAAGCATCAAGTGTACTCCTTATGAAGCAATGTTTGTAACGCCTGTTAAAGTTGGCTTGAAAACATCTTCTTTTCCAAATGAATGCTTCCGAAAACACCAATAGCAAAATAGGAGATGATTCTGATGTTGACAATATGATCCATTGAAAAATGACCCTCCATCTGAAGTTAATTTTGAGATTTAGAAAGAGAATGAATAGTGGTCCCTTTAATCCAGTCAGATATTTTAGTCAGCATGAACAAATAAGAAAACATAGAATGAGTTCACAGGAAGGTTAGGAATCACAAGCAAATAAAAAAATTTGAAAGTTTCAAATCTTGAATTTCCTTCTTTAAGTTGGTGACTCAATGAAACTATGAATACCAGGCGTTGTCAAAACAAGAAGGGATCTACAAAATTCATTAGAGGTGAAATCAAAAGCTCAAAACAAGAGGTTGTGTCATTTAAGAATAAAATAAGGAAGGGTTTCATAATTGTTTACCAGAAACCAGTTCACAATTTGTGAAGAACAATTTATTTTCAATGACGATGTTCCAGATCTAGCAATATCCCTTTGAGAATGTGTTAGAAAATCATCTCTTTCTGGAGGTAAGGGAAAATCAGAGATGTATTTATAAGTGACAATGCGTCTGATAACTGCAAATGCAAAACAAAATCTAGCAAATTTTGTAATTCTAAATGTCATAAAAGGGTTATATGATGTCTATAAATTAACCTAAAGCATTTTATAATCTGTAGTAGTAGTAATAAACTTTATTTGGAAAAAATAATTTTCTTCTCTAGAATATGGATTTAGTTTGTATTTGATAAGCAGTGGCGGTGATTTCAAGGAGGGATAGAATCCCCTCATTTTTGTGGAAGATATGAAATTTTTACTCCCTTTTCGGTTTCTGAAACTAGTTAGGAATTATAAGCAGAAAATTTGTTTAAATTCTGTTGCCTTATCAAATAATATCGTTCTTATCGTTTTTTAAATTAAGTAACTTTCAGAGAAAATAGGCACAAAATGCAATGCAAAGAGGTATAATTGTTAGACTTATGTCTTGTAGTTAAATGTTTTGTAAAGCATCACAGAAAATAGAGGAGACTTGCGTAACAAGTGTGGAAAGTGCTATAAGGAAAGGTAGCCAAGGTGAACGAATGTCTGGAAGTCTACGTTAGGCCAAATTAAAGACACTTAATATTGTTTTAAAACAGAGAGACTAAACATATATGACTCTTTGAAACTTATTTTATATTATATATCTTCTTTCTATAATATAACTAGCTGTATTTTCTTTGAGCTTTCTTTCTTGAATGAAATTTTCTTTAATCATTCAGATAACGATAATAACACCCGAGTATTATGTGTAATTCATTCGTAAGATTTTCTTCAATGGCATTTAAGAACTTTGAGGATCAGTTTTACTTAAAGTTAAATAGCCGTCATTATACAGAATGATAATCTTTGGAGAAATTAAAGTCTCTGAGAGACCATGACTGGATTAATTTTCAGACTAAACGAGGTTTGCAACCTTAATATGAATACGTGTGTCATTATACACCCCTTAAAATATCTCTGAAGTGAAATAAAGAAGAAAAATACGAAATGTGAATCTATGCATTTTGAATATTAAACATACACTGTGTTTCGCGTTTCTGAATGGTGTTACGAATGATGATTAAGCGCGTTATAGTCAAATCTCCTATAATACGGTGTTTTATTATGCATTTTCCATATAACACGGAGAAAAAATTGCTACAGCTCTCCTATAATGCGGTTTTTGTACAAGAACATTCCGCCAACTCAATTGACTTCAAAAATTTATCTGCGGCAGTACTTATTCTTTGTATTAAATTTTTGTAGTTGATATTTATAGGGCATTTCCTTGTTTATTAGTTCCAGTTATCAGGGACTTTCCCTAAAAATGAGCAAACAATAACGATTTGTTCTCTTTTAATTTATTCTAGTTAAGATAGTCTTTAAATAATTCAGACATATGTTATGTGTAAAAAAGTTCTTTTGGCTTGCTTAATTTACGTTACGGAAATTGAACATTAGATAAGATCTAGGTACAATTTATTTCATTCACCGTTGTATTTATCTAAAAATTATCCATAAGTTTGCAAAATATCTGAAATAAATAAGAGCAGAAAACAGTTAAAAAGAAAATATATATCTCTCGTGGACAAAATCCAATTTTTTAAATCGTTTGAAGAACGGAGAAAAAATATCGCTTGTTGCAAAATCGTTAAATTGGAATGAATCTAGATTTCATTCCAAATACAGGGCTTTCATTAAACTTTTATCTTCTTGGCTACCAATTTTATCATTTAATTTAGCTATTAAAAGACATAATCTAAGTTGAAGGTGTGATTATTAACCTGTAGAACTTTAAATTACTATAAACTTTTATTTCAAGATTAACATTATTTTTAAAAACCGATAGTTTAATTTCAGGGCCACTTTAGTACACTTATTTTATATTTTATTGTAATATTGATTTCGATGTGATTCACTTGAAAAAATATTGTTTACGAGCCATCGCATGGTTTCCCTACATACTTTAATGTTAATATTATATAGAAAACATTTCTTCTAAAGCAGCATGCATTTTAAATTAGCGTTGTTATTATCGAAGTAAGTCAAGATAAGTTAATCTGGGTCCATTGGTTCTGTTTTCGATGAAATAAAGCACCGCAATCGTCACGCACATTCCATAAAGCGGGAAATGTTTATCATTTATAAAAGCGATGTTACTTTATACCAAACGTAAAGAAAACTCATCTTCAGCAAAGAATATTATTTCTTTCACGTGAAGCCAAAATTAAATTATCAAACGTACCCTGTTTTAGCGAAAACTACGTGAACATTCTGCATTATAGATACAGAACAACTTTTGCTTTACAAAAATGTCTTCCGGTAAATAAGACTTTTGAGTAAAGTAGCAGAATTCTGCCCTTGGGATTTTCGAACAACCTTTCGTGGCTTTTTATGCTTCTTACCAACCTAAAAATAGACCAATTACGAAAACTTATTGATGTTTCGTGAGAGATTTGTTGTTTTTCCTTTCTTTGTGGAAACAAAAGCAATTTTATGTTTGAAAAATATTTTAGATCTTTGATATAAAATGATACGAAAGTTTATTTTCGTTTGTTGGTAAGTTAAAAATAAGTATTGTTTAGAATTTGTTCGTACGATTGAAAATAATTTTAGAATACTTTTGCATATATCGAACGCACTGTTTCAGAATAAAATAAATTAAATTATATTTAATGGGTCAGGGATATTTATATTTTCACAAATTTTATAAGACAAATCAAAGTTTTTTCTAATAATTTTATAGAACCAATATTGAATTTGAATAGTTCTAATTCCTAAAATTTTTAATCTTTCAAAAATATATTTTGTAAAGTAATTGATTTCGCTTTTGCATCTGCAGAAAATTAAATATAAATGTTAATTAAATAACTTTTATTTAACATTAATTTTACGTTAGTTTTACTTTTTTAATTAACATAAAATTACTTTATTTCTATTTTCCTTGTAGAAATAAAAATAACATTATGTTTGGATCTTTGATTTATAATGATACAAAGTTTCTTTCTTGTTATTTGTGAAGTTAAAAAAAAATTTCTTTAATTTGTATGTATGTTTGAAAACATTTTTAAAATGTTTTGTTGTAAAATAAATAAAATTTTACTTAATGAATTGGGAATATACTGATATTTTTGCAAATTTTATAAGAAAAAAAATCAAAGTATTTTTTTTTAATTATAATTTTGCAGATTCAATAAAGAATCTGAATAGTTCTCATTCATAAAAATTTTAATATTTCAAAAATATATTTTGAAAAATAATTAATTTCATATTTGTATCTTAACTGCATAAATCATTAAAATAAACAACAAAAAAAAAAATGAAATTTTTGTATAAAAATGGCGTATATTGTTTTAGCTAAATTTCTTTCCAAATCAAATAGGTTTATCATTAAATTTACTTTTCTAGAAAAATTTTGACACTACAAAATGTAAAAAATGCAATTTTGAGATAAATTCAGAATATGATGTGGGGCTGTTCGCAATTTTCTCTTCACCAATCTTGAAGACATTTTGGTAACTTGAATTGCATAAAAATAGAACTCTTTGTAAACCAAAATGATACGCGATTAGGTAAATTACATGAAGGTAAAAAGTGTAATGAAATGAATTAGGAATGGTGATATATAAGCATATAAGCGTAATAGAATTGAAATGAAAGTGAAGGGAGACAGAGATTAACGACAAGCAGATAGATATTCGTTAATTGGAATGAATCATCGTAATTAATCGTTTGTATTGAAATGGTTTAGAAACAGGTCCTGATTAGAGAAATAAAAGTCGAATCTAAGTAAGTGATTTGGTAAGTTAAGACTTTATTGTTTAAATATGAACTAGGTTTAACTGAGATAAGAGGGATTCGAGAGAGTGAGCGATTTTTTATATATTCTGTTTTGATAGACAATAAACTGTTTTATCAATTTTTTGACATCTATCATCATGTCTGTAAAGCTTAATACAAAATTTTATAAAAGTCACACTTTAAGAATTTTCAGCTGGCGGGAAACTATTCTTTTGCTTTGTGGATGTGATGCTAGTCTAGTCTTTTGTCAATTCAAGTCCATTTTATTCAAGTGCTATTAAAAATATCATTAAATCTTATATTCATACAATCTGAAAAAGAAAATTACTGTAAATTTTTTTTTGTCTTAACACATTCTCAAATTTATTTCTTCGTCTTTTTTTTCTGTTTAGTATTATGGGATTCAAAATTAAATTTTTTTTGAGAAAATGTACTTGCTAAAATTTTAATTTATAAGCATTGCTATTTAAGACTTTATCGATACATTTTTCTTTTTCAAATTTTTTTTTATCATATATTTGTAGAAAAATAAGAATAAAAACTATTTTTAGCTTTCCACACATCTATTTCCTAATTTATGAAAATAAAATGTACCTGGATTCTGATAAAGGAGTACAGTAGAATCTTGTTAAACCGGGCAATTTCAATCGGTTATCCGGAAAATCAAAATCAGTCCGGAATAAGAGACAGAGAGAGAAGTGATCTGCTAATTTCGACCTGTACAAAACGATTTACAAATTTTAAATCCTTTTTTGATTGAAATCTTGTAACAGCTGCGATTGCGGAAAAGAAATTGAGTTTGAAGGAAACATTACAAATATTCTATATAAAGACTACAAAAACCAGTTATACTTTTAATCAGTGACAGATGGCATACAATCCTACGTTTTCTAAATGAAAAATGTAATAATAAAATTTAAGTTATTTTCTTTGTTCCCAAAGTGGAACTTATCTTCTATAAATATGATTCATACTTAGAATGTTTCATCTAATGATTGTTTTCTTTTTCATTTTATTTCATTCTCCCACCCCCATACTTCTATTAATCTGGATTTTCGATATCGTCCCCGATTAATAGAACTTAACAAATTTTTATCATATAGTAATATTGAAAGTACATTGGAGAAAAATCATACAGAATTTTCTTGGATTGGTTAAAAAAAGTAAGTGCTGTCTAAGCGAACCCCGGAAAAATATACGGTACTAGTGTAAATTTCCGTTGACCATTTTTGCCAAAGTAAAAAAATGTTTCAAATTTTGTGATAGTTTACCAGTAATGGAAATGTTTCTCCACCTTACATTTTTGAAAAAAAATATAAACATTTAGAATCTACTTATTGCAGAACAGAACGCAACAGAGTTGTGATGACATCCTATTATCCATCTCGATTGTCATTTCATTCATTAATCACAAAATCTGAATTTCAACTTAAGTTCAAGCACAGACCAAATAATTGAAATAGTCAGTTATATCCAAAATATCTTTAATTAATCCTCAAATAGGGGGGATGCTTTCTGCAGTTAATGTCCTTTCCGCGAGTTTTAACAACTTCTATAATCTATCAAATAATGCTCGTACCCGAATAAATTGCGAATACGTCTTGCTATTGCTCCGACTGCGTTTTGAGTCCTTATCTCACCAAATCTGCTATACTCTCCAGTATACTTTCACTCTCGCATCACACTAACATTCTTTTTATTACCAGGACCTTTATCTGTCTCACCTCCAATCTTTTCTTCTTCCCTCTTCTAATCATTCTCACTACACTTCAGTTTCTATGCAAGTTTTGTTATGCATGATCAGAAATTGAGTTGTTTGAATCAAGTAGCGTCCAGAAAGTGTCTATAAGAACAATTGAAGGAAAGTACGCCGCATATTTACAGAGTATTTTAATGTATGGAATCCTGGAGTAAAAAGAAAGAGAATTGACGGACCAGATATATTAAGATACCTGAAAATAGACAAACAATTGCATTGTAACGTTACAGACTATGGGTGTCGAGTAACATCTCCTCGACACCCGTGTTTTTAATGTGTGCAATCCATTAAAAGAGGCAATACTATCCGCGTTGTTATATACGTCTATATTCCTTAAGTGATCCTTTGCTTTACACTACTTACCCAAAAAATATAAAATATAACAGAACATTATCATCGCCCCGACCGCCTCTTTAGTATAAGAGAGTATTCATTGATTTAACTGTGTCTACTTTTTTTCCAAGCAGTAAAAAATGTTACACACACACACACACACACACACACACACACACACACACACAGAGATAATTACATCAATTTTCATTGGTCCACGGAAAATTGCGCCAACTTTCATGGTTGGAGGTATTTTACATAAATACCAAAAATATACATATATTTAGCAAAATAACATTTATGAATAATCTTCTAATGCATAGAAATGTTTCATAATTTCTCTAGAATTATTAAAAAAATAGGATGAGCATAAGTTATTGAATGTTTTATTATAATAACTAAAAATAGGAGTCTTAAAATATCTTGCAAAAACTAAAAATTTTAAGGTATTATGTATCTTTAAAGGAGTTCTGGTTAACGTAACCAAGAGTAACAAGTTTTTAATAATTATTTCGAATGTTACACAGAGATATTTTAAATTTTTAATCTTGTTAATCTTTTAAAGCAAAATAATATTTTTTATAATGTGAAAAATATTAACAAATTTGTGAAACACCACAGAGTAGACTAGCTTGTAATAGTCTTGTTAATATTTACTTATATTTTTATGAACATAATTTTCTACACGATAATCAATTCACTTTGTTTAGAAATGTAGATGATCTTATACATCTGGTTCAAACTGACAAATCTCTTATGTTACTTACTAATTATATATTAACTTAAAAATGAAGATAATTGAATAATTAGTAATATTTTTGGGGAGAGACAGTTAATTTTTCCCAATCCATAAAATTCCTTTCTTCGATAACAATCTAAGCATTTCTGTCTTCTGGAACATATTATATAATTTTATTCTTAGAAATATTAAACAATTTAATAGGCTTTTAACTTTTCAAAGTAATTTAATAAATTCTTTCATATTTGTGTTGAGGTTGATTATGCAATTAATTTCTTAAAATAAATTTAAAATATAAAAATTATAAAATAGGTATTTTATATTTAATTTCTGTTTTTTTTTAAATTTTTTGTAACTTAATTTTAAGTATTTTTTATAACTTAAGTTAAAAATACTTTCCTAATTTTTTATTTTCTTAGATGTATTTTGTTAACTCTTATACTGATATATAGAGGGCAAAAGGATCATTTTGCTTAATGTTTTAAGATTCCTTTTTGACGGCAGTTGAACTACAAAAAGGCTTAATTAAATATTTTTGAAATTGAGGGAGTTATATTCCAGTTTGTTTCTTTAAACAATTTTAAAAAAAGCTTCAGAGCTTGTTACACTTTATTTTGAGTTTTCATTTAAATTAGATTTTTTTTCGATGTTTTACCTCCCCCCCCCTTAATATTTGTCGGTTGCTGGATTTGTTTCCTCATTTTCTACCTTCAGGCTCCCGTATACCGGCCATTTTGATTTTGTCAGCTTAATGTTAATCCTATGGAATTTTGACTTTCATTTTCAATTCTTTACTACTTGATCTATTTGAATGCAATAAAGTGCTTCTGAAAGAGCAAAAAATAATGAAGGCTTCTGAGGAATTACTTTTTCAGGTCAATTTCTAAAAATATTTTTACTATTATTTTAATAATTTGTTTGTAAGTTTTTCCAGTCTTTAAAAAATATTTAAAATTATTTTTAAAAAGTTGGAGGGAAAAATTAATTCCGCCGAAGCTTTCATTATTTTTTTTTCTTTTTCAGATGCACTTTATTAGATTCAAATAGAACAAATGTAACGATTTGAGAATGAAAGTCGAAACTCCATATTATTAATATTAAGTTGAAGAAATCAAAATGGCTGGTAGACGGGATCCTTAAGCGTATGCCTTTACTTATTGGAGCTATTAATTATATCGAAGGTTTGATGAATAAAACATTTTTAAGCAGAATTATCACTGTCCTAATCCAATGGCGGTATAGCATAAATTTTATTCCACTTTGGTTTATATTTTTTGAAGAAGTTTCTTCTTTCAAGAATCTCTTGCTGTCTTTCATTGTCTTTTCCTTTTCTTTCAAAATCCTTATGTAATTC
>BMAW01120808.1:532753-551655 GCA_019974015.1 Nephila pilipes | reverse complement strand
TATATATATATATATATATATATATATATATATATATATATATATATTGTGCGAAGGATGCCATCAAAATAACGAAAAAAGTTCATAGCATTCCAGAAAATATAATTTTCCTTTAGGCTGTAAAACATTAATTCTATTAAAAATATGTGTTATATGTATCCGAATAAATTCTTTAAGATTAAATTATTGAAATTAATAAATATATTACCAAATACTACTTAATAGCACATATAATGATACAATTTCAGGGTAAAAATAAACACTAAAGTGTAAGACTTTATTTTAAATGTGTTTTGACTTACTTTACAGTTACTCAAACTTTTTCTTTCCGCCTTCAAAAAAAATCACTTAATTTTGTTTTATTTTTTATTACTTACTACACTCTTCATAAAATTATTTGCGTTAAATTTATGATTATTAAGTAATTAAATCAAATGAATAGTATATATGTGAGAATAATGGAATAAATTTGATTGAATAGAATATTCATGATGAAATAGAATAAATATAAATATATTAAAAGGGAATAAGTAGAATAATATTAGAAGCAAATAAAATTATCTTGAAATAATAGCTGTTTGGTTTCACATTGAGAAAATCTACGTTTTTCTTTTGATTACGATTTAATATCATAAAAAGAGAGGAAAATTTAATTAGTAAAATTATACTTTATTTATGCATATATCCACGAAGCATTATCTTTTTTGGTTCTCTTTGAAGAGAAAATTTGAATAACTTAATATTATGTTTTAGAAATAGCATTAGAATTTTGTTTTTAATTTGAATAATATTTGAAACTATCCTTTTTTAATTAACTGTGCGACGATTAATGTAGAAAGACTTCCTTATCATTTACTAAAATGTGGTATTTAATCTTCTCATTAATTCGAGGATTCTTCTAATATAAAATTAATGTAATTATAATTCTAAAATTTTCTAGATATGCAATTATTATGTGAAAAAAACTCATAATTTTAATTCTTTTTTTTCTCTCCTTATCATTAAAAGTCCCTGCTTGTTATAAGTACTTGAACCATAGCTTTAATTTGGATCTCCACGAAATCAATAATTGTTTAACAGCAAATGAATTTCAATTACTTTAATTTTTATGCCTCGGAATATTTCTTTCGCCTTTGCTTCAGTTCCATTATTTTCTTCCAATTATTATCGTATATCGCACCTTTGTTTTATATTTTAATAAGGATATAAAAGGAATTTGAAGGAATTTTTTTTTATTCAAATAAATTGAATTTAAAAGATACATTTTATTGAGAGGTTCTTCTATTTATATCACTTGTTACAAACATTTTACGAAAATTTAAAAAAAATATTAGACCATTTAAAATTTTAAAGTATGAAAACAATACACTTTCTTTATTTTTAACATTAGATAGTTTTTATTCCTAGAAAATGAAATAACAGAATTTATGAATTTTAAATTCCTTTTTTTTTGCGTGAAGTCATGTTTCCGTATATTTCCCCCATTACTAAATCATGAATAAAATGCTGCATATTTGTATTCATCATTCAAACAAGCTCAGAAGATTACGAGCTTCTATATCAAGAAATTTGGGTTTTAGTTCGAGCTTGGTTCCTATTTCCACGAAAGGTTAGTTATATGGAATGAGGGACACAGATAGAAGGAAAACACAATAAATTCCACTGCTTCACTAAGTCTTTTGTTAAATAAAATAAATTGCTTCATCAGAAGCGTTTAGTAATATCTACAGCCATCATAATTTAAATAAAGACATTGTTTAGCTGGAAAAAACACTGGTCTTAATTATATACATTCATTGCCATAAAAATTTGCCCTCCTAGAAAGAGTTGTTAGAATAAAAAGAAATTTTATACACATAGGTACAACGTGGATGCAAGTAAGTGATTACAAAATCAAATCAAAACGATCATTTATTGTAGGAGTCTTTAGTAGCCTGTTGAGCCACTTCCAGCATGAATGCATAATGTGATACAGTCGGGAATTGAGGCATACAAATTTCGTATGATGTCCTGTGACATCTTGTTTCATAGTTGCTGTAAACCCTCCTTTAATTTGACCAAACTCGTAGGCTCTCTGACTTGCCGTCCTAAATGATCCCGTATATACTCGATTGGTGACAAATCTGGTGATCAAGCAGGCCAGGGAAGGGTCGAAATGTAGCGGAGGCCATTCTGTAAAACCCTTGCTGTATGGGGGCGAGCATTCTTCTGTTGAACAATGGAGGAGTCCTACCTCCTAGGAGTCCTGCCACGAGTGGCAACGCATGTGGCTGAAGAATGTCACGAACGTACCAATGGGCTATCATGGGACCATGAATCAATATAAGAGGCGACCGTGTCGTATGCCATGGCACCCCATACAATCTCACCAGTTGTTGGAATGGTGTGCTGCTGTACTGCAAAAGCAGGATTGAGACGTTCACCTTAGGACCTCCACACAAGTACACGATAGTCATCAGTGCCCAAATTGAATCTGGATTCGTCGCTAAAGACGACCTGATTCCATTCAGTTGAAATCCAATCCCTTCGAGCGCGACATCACTCCAAACGGAGACGACGGTGAGTGGGTGTCCATGGCAGTAAACGTAATGGTCGTCACGGTAACAACTGTCCTCCAGCCAGGCACCTTGCAATGGGACGGTCTGACACAGAGACCCGTAGTTAAGGTGCTGCCTGTGTGCGGATGGTGGATAACGAGATAGTTGGAGTTCTGCGTGCGTATCGTATGATGTGACGGTCTTCTCGACTATTGGTGAGCGGAAGGCGCCCTGAGCCTGGTCCCCATGTAATAGACCTCTTCTAATACCACCTCATAGTGAAGTCAGAATGGCCAAGGTAGCGAGCTACTCTCCGAGCTGACCACTCGGTTTCCATATCATCCCTGTAATTCTTCCCCTCTCGAACGCTGAGAGCTACTCATATTGCCTCGGATGCATGCGTAATGTCATCTCTAGTTAAATAGCGTCCCTATCCAACAGATTAAATACACGGAAACAAGCTGTACTCACTTGTATTATAATCCAAGGAAAATGAAGTTCAACACCCTCTGATGGCATAAAGCATTACGTAACCACGCTGTATTTCTTATAATTTACATATCCGCCTGACATGGATCTTCATGCCAAGTTTCGTAACAATCCGATTCTTACTTCTTGGTGAGAAAATTTTTATGTCAATGAGTGTATATATTTTTTGATAAAATTGGATTTTTTTTCTTGTGTTTCCTTTATTGTATTCTTGAAAAATTGGTAGACTATAGTTAAAAGTCTTATTCCTAATTTCGTCGTTATTGGTTATATATATATATATTTACTTCAAAGTGACGTAATTGTCCATTGAAGAATGAAGCTTATACTACGTTTAATAATCCTTTTTTAGTTTCAATTAAATATGAAAAATTTATTACAACTGCTATGTATTTATGGCTGCAATGATGTATTAATTAACGTGTCTGAATTTTTGCTCTACCGACTCTAGTTTGATTCATGGTGGGTTCGGCTTAGGTAACTGTTTATAGGTTATCTCAGCCCTTAATCCCATGAGAACCAAGTTCGCTCGTAGGAAGTTAACAGGGTATCCAGCATTGGCTAGCCATTCGGCTGGACACTGTCAAGTAATTCGATCCCCAGACTGAAATGGAAATAGGCACCGCCTAGCAGGACTTCTTAGACACGGGTAGACTTTAGCTTAATTGAATGTTTGTTTTATTTGAATAAATAATTTTTACCATATAGAAATAAAATATGCCTTCCTTTCGCCTAAAAGAAAGCTGATCACACACAGTACTGAATTCTATCAGCTCAGTTTTAAGTTAATAAATCTTTTAATCGCGTCGACTCAGATAAATAATTTCAAGTGATTTCTTCTGATGAAATGTATTTACATTTTGACAATGTTATAATTTCTAAGTTCATATTAGATCAAAAAGGAACAACACACCAACGTGGTCTGTACGTGCCTTTTTCTTTACAAAAATGCCCATAACGAAATAAAAGAAAGTACAATGTGTTTAAGAAACTGTGAAGATGGGTCTTGTAATCTTAATTGAAAGTACACTATTTTGCTCTCTAATATAAAAAATAGTTGTTACTACTGCACTAATTCTCCATATTTTCACATATGTGCTTCTTGTGCAAATTTTTGGATGAATATTATAAAGAATTTTTTTTCAATGTATAATGATATAATAAATAATATGTGACTTTGGGCATTAACCAGTTTTTTTCTCTTCAATAACCTCGTGGAGTTTTTGGTAGCTCGAATTGCATAAAATTATAATTTCTTTCCAACCGAAATGAGACGGGATTAGATGATTGAATCAGATGAAGATAAGAAGTGTAGTGAAATGTAAGCAAAATAGAATTGAAAGGAAAGAAAAGAGTGATAGAGATAGAGAATAACGACAAGCTTTGATAGATAACTGTAAATTAGGCTGAATAATCGTAATTAACCGTTTGGATTGAATTGACTCTTAGTTAGAATAATGCGAGTTGAATTGGTGCAAAACAAGTAAAGTGTAAATGGAAAAGAGTGATTTGGTAAGATAAGACTCTATTGTTGGAATACATACTATAATTAACTGAGTTAAGATAGATTTGTGTGTGTGAGAGAGATAGAATGATATAATATATATATTTAGGGAGAGAGAAAGAGAGAGATCTATCTATGAAACTGTTTTGTCTCTATCTTTCGTACATATCTTCAATAGGAATCTGAAACTTATTGATTATTTAGTTAGATTTTAATATGACTGTAGAATAAAAAATGAAGGAAATATGTCACAAACATAATTAAAGAATGTATGAACATTTTGGAATATGGAACATATTAAAAGAGAAGGAATACCATAAATCCGTAATCTGACGCATTGAGATTAGAATAGGATGAGTAGATACATTAATACATTTTAGTATAATTTAAAATTAATTTTTTTAATAATTAATAATACATTTTTAATAATAATTTAAAATACATTTTAGGGAAGTATTTATGAATAAAATATAAATTTATTCTTTTTTGTAGCAGTAACAATTTTTCACTTGGAAAAATTTAATAGGCTGTATGATAGTAAGGGATATCTTCAGTTTGAATCTTGATGTCCTTAAAAATTAGACTACAATGCATTCATTCAATGATGTGAAATATTGTTCATTAAATCAAATTATATCTCTTTAAGTTCTTTGAAGACATCAAGAGGAAATTTGAAGAGCAAAGTAGCTACTCAAAATGATTCAAGGTTTCGAGTTTTTTGATCAACCGCCTATTTTATAGATACCGTGAATAAATAAAACACCAATTTTCCTTTGCATATGTTATTTAATTGAATTCAAAGAAAAACGTTTTGAAATCATGATACAACAGGGTAGAAGCTTTAGCTTTGATATCAATATATATAAATTAATAGTCAAAGAATTTAAGTAAATCGATATGTTTACCATTTTTGAGTTTATGAGTACATAAAGCAATTGAACAAAATTATAAATTATGATTACAATTGTATTACAACAAAATATTTTAAAGTTCTTGTTTCATTTAAGATTTCCTTATTAGTTTTCTAGTCTAATTGAGTTATTTAAAATACAATTTATCTTTCAAATAGCCACATTTGAACATAATACTTCAAAATTTACATTGTTTTTACCATTTTGGAAACGTTTATGCTAAAATACAATCTAATCTGAATTAGTTGGATATTTTTTGTCACTTTAAAATATAAGTATCATTATAATTATAAGCTGTAAATATTTTTATAAAAATTCACTTATAGAATTTAAATGATATATTTACAAATATTTATACACGCATCCGTAATATAATTTCAAAATTACTTAATGATGTAATTATGTTATGCACTATTTAAATTTTGTGTTTTTAAAATTACATGCTTAAAATTCTCAAAATATTCTCATCTTTAGAACAATAAATTTTAGTTTTTAGACCAATATCTCCTTCATATTTGCTTATAATTTTTGTTCTTAAAAATAGGTAGTCAAAGGAAAGATTAGCAATAGCCCTTGTGTATCAATAATGTATTGCCTCAAATTTTGTTGGATGTAAATTATTTGAGTAATTTTAGATAAAACAAGATAAAATCAGTCGAAATATTTCTTGATAATAAAAAACAACTTATACCTTGCTTCTATGCAACCAAGAAGCCGAAGATGTAGGATACCACATAGAATAACGTCAAACGGGAAAATAGGAGGAGGCCCCCCCCCCCCCCCCCCATCAATTAGATAAGAAGCGAAAAGAGTTTTGCTCAATACGAATGTACCTATCTTGTTTCAATTTCCAAATATCAAAAATATATGTCCAGAAATTGTGAAACTGAAACAAGAGAAAAAATAATCCGTAAAAGTTCTCCAGGTAAACATTAAAGCAGATTGCCTTTTCAATGAATTGGAGCTTCTGCAAAACCATCTTCATAACGATCACAAACTACAGGTCTCAAATGACTTTTCCATAGAAACTGTATTATTATGTCGAACTTTATTACTGAAACTATTTGATATTATGAGCCTGTTACTTTGGTCAATGGCAGTTATAACGCAGCGAGCATGTGAAGAATACAATGTAGTGGAAATTGATTTAAAGGTTACTCGTTCGTACCAGAAATTCAAATTACTCAGTGACAGTGACATTTCAGGATGGAGAGAATTTATAAGAATTAATTTTATGTAGATTTTCTTGCATCTGGAGAAAGATAATACAGCAGAATTTAATGATTAAATATTCTTATTGTTTGGCGTTGGTTGGTTACCTACACATGCTTGATAATTAATCACTCTTGTTAATTTTCTTTGGTATTTAAAAATAACTGAGACCTGACCAACTAATTTCTCTTATTGCACGTTTTCAAACTTTCGTCAAAAAGTTTCAGGTTTTACATTGTATTTTATTGAAAGTCTTGATAAAAATCGATTAAGCTTATCACACACACACACACACACACACACACCACATGTATATAAATGTTTATTTATCAATTGTTTTTAACTTTTAACTGTGGAATATAGAGGCTGTAATTACTTTCTACTAGTATTCCTTAGTTAAAGTACACGAATTCGTTTACTCAAGAGGCGGCCATTTTCTTTTTATTTTGTACGTGTATATCGCTTTTGTTGAGTAAGATTGTTTAATTTTTCTTTTTTATGTTCTCTTCCGATTTTTTTTTTATTAATTATGTTTAATCTTTTCATTTGTTGTTATAATTTCTTTTATATATTTATCGTTTTAAATATTTATTTCTTCTCCGATATTATTCATAATGCATTGTTCATTTGAGTTTGAGTTGTTACCTGATTTTATGAAGTAAATACTGAAAGGAGCAGTTTCCGGAATAACCATACATTACAAAATCTGAATCATGCGACAACATTATATTACATAAAATACTTCATATTACTTTTCTTCAGTTTTCTATTATTTTTCATTTTCTGTTGATTTATTTTATTATTATTTTTACAATTTATTATTTTTACGGTTAGGTAGTTTTTCCTAAAATTATATCTAGCATATAATTTTTATCTACTGTTCCATATACTTTATTTTTGTAATATTTTGAATTTCATTCGCTTTGTATTGCTTTATAATAATAATAATAATTATATATATATATATATATATATATATATATATATATATATATATATAACACATGGATCAATAAGTCCCGAGACTGTGCGGTCGTTTTCTTGCGATTTCCTCCTTCAAACGCACCAGCAAGTCAATATAATAATCATTGTTGATCGATTTACCTTTTTCGAGGTAGTCAATGAAAATCACTCCATGCGTATCCCAAAAAACTGACGCCATGACTTTGCCAGCTGACTGCTGCGTTTTCGGACGGCTTTCGCCAGCTGTGCGCCACTCAGATGACTGCCGCTTCGACTCTGGAGTGTAGTGATGTATCCATGTTTCGTCCATGGTCACGTAACGACGCAAGAAATCTTTTTTGTTGCGAGTAAATAGCGATAAACAGCTTTCTGAATCATCGACTCGTTGCTGTTTTTGTTCCATCGAAAGCAATCGCGGCACCCACTTGGAAAAAACCTTTTTCATGCTCAATTTTTCATGAAGGATAGTAAATACACTTCCATATGATATCTGTGTCATCTCAGCTATCTCACGGAGCTTCACTTTACGATCTTTCATTATAATTTTTGTCACTTCACTCACATTTTCCGGTGTAACGGCTTCCACAGGTCTACCCGAGCGTTCCACGTCATTTGTGTCGGTACGACCACGTTTAAACTCGGCAAACCACCGACAAATCGTTGATTTTGATGGACAAGAGTCCGGGTAACATTTTTCAATCCATTGTTTCGCTTGCACGGTGTTTTTACCCATTAAAAAACAATGTTTTATCAGAACACGAAACTCGGTTTTTTCCATTTTTTAAACAAACTACAAAACGACTTTACTCCATCCTCGATAACTCAGCTGTTTCTGGTCCGATCGACTTAAAATTTTGACACGTTTCAAGTAAAGGTTAGTACTCTAGAAAGACCTGGTTACTGGTTTACTACGAGCGCCATCTCTGGGTTAGTCTCGGAACTTATTGATCCATGTGTTATATATACGTTGCATAAATGACTGTGTAATATTTTAATATTTTCCCATTTGGAGTTGCTTACATTTATTTAGATGTATCTAAATTTTCTGCCGCTATATATTATATCAATGTCAGAAAAAATAATTTCAGTATTTTTCTAGAGACTATACCTGAAATATTCTTTTCATAATGCTGTAACACACAACTTTCCTAAGAGTTCAAAGACCTTTAGAATGCTGGACGAAACACACAGGAACATTTTACTAAAATCACGTACTTTTCATGCTATTTCTGTGTTAGATATTTTGGAAAGTCATACTTCACACACGTTATAGCACACGCATCAAGAAACACAAAATTAACAGCTATGAAGGAAGAAACATTTTACTGAACCTAAAATATGTACTTCTTTCCTTCCTTCTCTATTTAATGACATATTTAGAATAAATTCTGTTTCCCCCCCACTTATTTTAAGCAATGGAAAAAATGGTGAACATGAAAATAAAGCTTGGTGATGGTATGTTTCTCTACATGAAATTTTGAAACTAATATGTGAAGTATAAACCCTAAATATTCTAACAGAAGATTTTAAAAAGGCATGTCTTATAATGACCTCTAGGCATCTTCGTAAGATCATTATTTTACGTTCAAATGGGTTCTGCATTTAAAAGGTATTATTAAATCTGACTTCGATATTACAGTAATATTATAAGGTGTCCCATATCGTTAACCAATTTCAGGTTACAATGTAGCTCTTTCATTATACTTCATGACCAGTTAAGGGATAACGGATGTATTTATATTCGAGAAAGTTTGAAACTTATAAGTCAGTTATATTGCATTGAGTAAACCAGAAAATGGGCCACATTCTTCTGGTTGACAGAGTAACGGATTCGTAATCGATGGGTTCAGGTCTTTTCCTTCCAATGACTGTCATGTAGTAGAGCTGATGTAAGTTAAATCTGTCAGGTGCTCAAAACCCAATTGTTGGCGTGGTCGAGATCTAGAGACAGTGATGCCATCGCAGGGGTTGATTTCATCATCAAACCATGATTCAAAATTGCGAATCGTATTGGCCTGTATTTGGTGAATATTTGGGTAGGATAAAAATAAGCAACAGTAAAAATATTAAATAAACAAGAGAAACTCCAGAAGACTTAGTGAGTACTGCAACTATTAAAAATACGAGTATTCGGTATGTTGGGTAATCAAACAATTTACCATTTTTTTTTTAATTTAGTACATTTCTTAATTCTTGTACATGGCAACAAAACATTTAAAAATCAAGTAATTGTACATGACATTTTCTTTCACCTATTCCCACTTCTCATATATATTAATTTGATTTGTTCCGAACTTGCTAATACAATTAACGCTAATTCAACAAATAAGGCTTTTAATATTTGAGTACAAAGCACTATAGACTCGTAACAGAGTAAACATAGAGGGCTGCTACTTACATTAATACTGCCAAAGTAAAAGGTATCTCCTGAACCCATACATTTTTTTTTTATATTTACATTAACAGGTTCATAATAGATAAAGCCTCATCGAAAAGTACTGCAATATCAAATCAGAATTGGTAATGAATAAAGAAATGACCCTAATTCAATGCTTTTTGAAATTTCATTTGATAATATCCTTTCAGATTGTCATCATAATGACCTGGAATAATTAAAGCACTTAAATGACTCCTGCATTTCAGAGGAAACCCATTATTTCAATTATGTGGATGATATAGAGGATACAATGAATAGCTTCAAACGCTATTAATTTATTCAGCAAATTTTAAAACATCGATAATTAATCGAAGTTGTGATTAATTTAAAGTAACAAAATAATTCATAAACAATTTGACTGTATTATTAATACTCTTCCATCTGAAAAGAATATAACTTCTCTTGAAATTACGTCCTATAAAATTTTTTAAAAAGTGATAAGAGATTTTTGAAGAACACTTAGTTCGAAGATAATTCCACAAAAACAATGCTCGGAATATTCCTTTCAAGGAAACAATAGTTCATGTAACCAAAGCATGCTGAACATGATGAACTAGTAGTATCGGCTTATTTCTTGAAGGGAAAATATTTAGTTGCCTTTCCATGCATATCGCTAAAATATAACTTTTTCTTTAAGATCTTATATTACAAAAACGCTCCTCTTCTCACAGTGTAAACATTTCAGGGATTTTATTTTTAATACAAACAACGCAAAATCTTCGACTATTCTGAACTTAAACTGTACTCGTATATCGCCTGGTTCCATATTTCCAAAGATGTAAACAATATATTTTTCAATATTCCCTCCTAACCCAATTTAAGCTGTTTGTTTAATATCAATGAATTAAATATTAATCCAGCGGAACTTCTCGAGTAGAAAAATATTCAACTATTTTAATCTTATTCTCGGATAGAAATAGCAAGATTTTGTGTTTGAATCCATTCCACTCCATTTCAGTTCTTGTCGTATGAAATGTTTTATATACTTCGGTTTTGTATTTTAATGTAAGACGAACTACATATATTTGAAGTGAAAAATAGCAAATTTATTGAATGTTGATCAATTATTAATGAACCATGTGATAAATGAGTGTACGATTTACTCTAATATAAACGAATCTATTTTAAGAAATAGAGTATTTTTCTATCGTAAAATGTGTTTTTCAAATTTTTAGATCTTATTCTCTAATATTAAGTGAAGATAGAATTAACAAATTTTTTTGTTTTAATTTCATTCATTCTCGAGCCCTTCGGAAGAAAGCAATTTTTATTCTTTTTTCGAGTACTGAGTTTAGGATCGTAAATATACAAAACAATTATTCAAAAAACCGAATAATTACGTATCGGGGGTTCTAAATTTTTTGAAAGGATTCTTTATAAAATATTTATATATTGTATTTATGGCTATAATATTTCTTTCCTATTGCATAAAACTGTCTTCGGCAGTTACGCCGAAACCTCACGTTGTTAATTTTTTATGATTGATGTTGTTTTTTCAATAACAAATGGTAAATTATTTAGCTTTTCATATCCCAACAAAACAAATTATTCTCTTACAAAATCTTATATTTTACTAACATTAAAAAGTAGAAAAATTATTTCAACGCTTATCATTTGAGAATAGTCCCATAACCAGAAATGAATCTGATATCTTAAAATAGGAATTCGATCAAGTCTTATTTTTTTTAACTTAGGCATGTAGTAAAAAATATCAAACTAAACTTTGAACTCATTTTCTGTTTCTTATAATTTGATACATTCAGGTAGTAAATTTCTAAAAATGGATAAAATCAATGACTTTGTTTTCTTTGTCAGAAATGGCTTAATCTTTTCAGATATTTCTTTCTCCATTAAAAATAAAGGGTCAAATGAAATTAAAATAGATCGAAATAATTTAATCGAATTGTTAGAAAATTATAGTGTGTCAAAAGCCTTAAAATCTGTTAAAAGTTTAATTATTTGATTGATAGTGGAAATATTTAGGAATAATAATTTAATTTGAAAAAGATTGTTTATATATATAAGAGGGTTGGTACCATAGAACTAGTTTAACCCCACAATTCAGTCCCCAGTCTGAATATGCATGTTTTGTTTTGTTCGGTATTCGAATTATTCAATTTATTCTTTGGCTCAAATTAGTTTCAAATTTGAATCAAATTTTATTCATCTCTTAGTTTCAAATTTTATTCAGTTTCAAATTTTTTACTTAGTTCTATAAATGTGTTTTTTGTTTTTTTGTTGATTTTGGATTTTAACTGTTCTCTTCCTTTTATGTTTTTTAATGATAAATTCATTGCTTTGTCTTACACACACACACACACACATATATATATATAAAAGATATTCATTTCAAAAAATGCTTTTTTTCAAAACAAAGGTAACAATAGGATATGCTTCTGAAATTTTATACATTTCTCTTTTTGCCAAATTTTTAATACTAATGCATTTTCATTTCATCAATGGAATGACATAAGTACACTATTTTTCACATAAGTACACTATTTTTCACATAAGTACTGTAATGAAAAAATAATGGAAATACATAAGTAGTGGAAAGTCACCATAACTGCATGAGTACAATATAAGTAATTGAAATACATATTTACATACACATACACACACGCACAGTAACAAGTACAATATATCATTTTATGTGTTTCCATTTCATCAATGATTTGAAATCTTTCTTATTTTTAAAAATGCTGTTTTAAAAAAGGATCATCTGATGTAAAATTATATACAATCAAAATTTTTTGAAATTTTTTTCTTTCGTACATTCGAAAACCATACGTAAGTAAACACTTTTTATACATGCATTCATGTTATTTCTTTATTTATTTGCTCGATACCTTGTGGTTAGTTCCAATGTAGAACAGTTTTGTTTGTTCAAAAGCTAAGCGTGTTCGCTTAGATTTAATTAAATTATTTAAATATGAAGCCCATGCATATATAAGATAAAGAAAAATTTATTAATTATTTTTAAAATTGTGATATGTTAAAAATAAAAGGTTGGCAAAATTAGAGATATTGCGGAAAAATCCTAAAATACAAGTATTAAAACATAATAAAATGAACAAAAGATTTTAGAGTGAACTGCCTTTTAAATAAATAAATTACAATTCATTTTGTTTTTAACATTTTAAATATTTATAATCTTTTTCATGACTTAAGAAATGGAACTTTTTCTGATTAATTATTGGGTAACATTTAATACTTTATTAATAGAATCGACCTCTTAACTCATGTCAAAATAAACTTGAAAATAATGTTCTCTTTCCTATATGCATTTTATTTTAGATATAAGTACATTTATTAAAAAAGAATTTAATAAAACAAAACAATAAATATGCATATGAATTTTCTTTATTTATTTCTTGAAATTCTTTTACATTTCGTGTTTCTTTAAGATGTAATTTTAACAAATTTGCTGTAAGAATATCCAGATTTCAAAACTATGTCCCTTCATTAATTTCTTCCAAAAAATAATTTTATAATCTGACTAAAAAATATGCTCTTAAAATTGTTTCCACACTATGTTATCATTGAATAACCTTTAGAAAATTTCACAAAAAACAATAACAACATGTTTAATATATGCGATAGTTTTCTTACTAATTCTGCTACAGTAATTAATTCTTTGACAAATATCTACTTCACATGCATCAAATAACAACAACTGTAAAACAAGAAAGTTTGTCAGACCAAGGAACATTTTTTAATTTTTTTCTTTTTACATTAATTGGATCGTTTAAAGCATATTTTGTTTTTTCCTTTCTTATGGGAATCACGATGGACATAATGGTGAAAAATATACACAAAGCGATATCCCGATAGGCTAGTAAATGGGAAAGTGCCTGCGCGTTATGAGAATCAAGAGTTTTTCCGATGATTAGGCCATCGATTACCTCTGCACCAGATTTGATGTAAATTTAATAATACATTACTAACCATTGTTTCGCAATTGAAATTAATATT
This sequence comes from Nephila pilipes, assembly GCA_019974015.1. Taxonomy (NCBI): domain Eukaryota; kingdom Metazoa; phylum Arthropoda; class Arachnida; order Araneae; family Nephilidae; genus Nephila; species Nephila pilipes. The sequence goes on along the minus strand of BMAW01120808.1, from coordinate 537,627 downwards.
CCTATAAAAGAGAGACAATTCTCAGTGATTTGAATTCACTTGACTCGAAATAAATTTTATAAATTCCGAAGATAGATTTTAATAAAGCTGGCCTACCCCAATTGGTCAGGCTGAAAGTGGGCGGATCTATAACATCACAGTAAACGTAGATTGAGAGAATCGTTCTTGAGCAGTGACGAGAACTGTGCTCCTGGAAAGTAATATAAAGGAAAAATTAAATTAAGTGGTAGGTAAAATACCGTAACCTCAAGGTCATGAAATGTATTAAGCAATTGGGGTGAAAAGTGCGAAAAATTAGAAATGTATACCTGTTTATGATACTATGAAAAAGAGAAAAGGTTGTCCCTCTTAATACGGAACCAACTTTTCTATTTATCTAGATATTTAATTATATTGTATCTTTTTTTTTATCATGAAAATGTTAAATGTTATTGAAAAAAAGTAGTAAATAAAGCGTAAGCGTAGTCTTCCTGTTTGAATTTTCTTGTCAATATAACTACTATACCTGCTTTTAGCAGTTTAAAATAATGAGAACTTAAGAAGCTATATTTAATTTCTCGTTCTTTCCTCTATAATGATAATCGATTATTTTGTTTTAATTTGTATAGCTGGAATTATTTCGTTTTTAAATGTAATATTAAAAATATTTGCCTTTGTGTACATGTTTATGAATTTGATAACATGTAGTACAATATTAAATATAGAGCCGAAAAGCGGCGATGTAAATCGCATGTTTCGAAAGAATTTAAGTATACTCTACAAATCATATTTATGACTATAAAGACACATGTTATCTTGAAAAAGTTTACCAAGATCAGGTTACTCCAGATACCAAAAGAAGTAATCAAGATAAATATTTTAATATGTAACATAAAAAAATTCCAAAATTAAAATATTACCCTAATAGTGTAATTAATGTAAGCTTATACATATATTCCAAATTTTTAGTTTATTGAATGAATAAGTAACGAAACATAATAAAGCTACCTATCATACTTTTCGTGTACATTTCTAATAAAACTTGTAAATCTGAGAAACAAGCTTTAAGAAGAAAAGTAGCAAATAACATTTTGACAACAAAAGAAATGGAGTTAGATTCCAAAAGGAGAATTTGTAATGCCATCTCACACTCCTGATCTTAACAAGAACGATTTCCTTTCATGGTTAAAAATGAATGATGAGATTTATCACATTTAACTCTTAACAATGGGTGATTTGAAAACAGGATTGAGTGTGAAATAACATTTTTGTGGTGATTTGTTGACCCTGGCAAAGCTTAGGACATATATGAAACACCTGCGTTTGAATCTGCAGATGTGCATTGGAGAAAAATGAATCAGAAAGGATTTTCCCAACGGGTCTCATCATTAAATGGAATAGTTACTCTGCAGAAAACAATTGAGAGTTTTATTTTGAGCTTTTATCATGTTATATCAGCAAAAGAAAATCATTTAAAAAATCCTAATGTGTTGAAAATCAGCATCTAATACAACTTAGTATTAAAAGTAACTATTTTTGAATAATTTCTACGTAGTGTCTTTAAAAACGTAATTGGATTATGACGGTATATTCAGATACGTCGAATTAGTAATATATTAAAATGCCCCTATAGATATATCTTTTGGATTTTCTTATAAATATTACATCCATATTCCATGCAAACTTTGCGTAAGTATATAGGAAGAGTATTATACAAGGGGTGTTCAAATGAAAATGTACGAAACGTTGTAACATGGTAACCATTAACATATTTGCCTGTGTCGCTATGAGGAAACGTAGCGAGACATCTAGGGATGCGAGTCTATGGTATGGATAGGAGTATGCGCAGAAGAGAGCAGAGGCTCTTGTACAGAGCGCCATTCAATTTCAGTGCTTGTGAGGACATGTTGGCATTCACATTAAAAATTCACATGATTGAGGAAAAACAAGGCGCTATCCGATTTCTGACAGCGGAAGGTGTTAAGCCGATCTCTATTCATCGCCGGATGGTGACTGTATTCTGGGAAGGCTCTGCGTTCGACAAGTCATTGAGAATATGGAGTGCTGGTTACGTGCTGGCCTCGAGAGTTTGGTTGATAACCCCACACCAGACCAGGCAAACACAGTCAGCTCGACCGATCTCATTGACAAGGTGGACAACCTAGTGAGAAGTGATCGGCATGTCACATTGCGAATGTTGGCGGCGAAGCACATTAGTTGCTGCACATTGATTGCTGAAGCATATCGGTTGGCACATTGAAAATGTTGGCGGATGTCAGCTTTGGAACAGTGTGGACAATTGTTCACGACAGGTTGTGTTATCGGAAGGTGTGTGCGCAATGGGTTCCGAAGAAGTTCACCGATCAGTAAAAGGAACTGCTATGGGGCTAGCACTTCAACATCTGTTTTAGTATCCTCAAAACTCCGCTCTCCTGGAGCGGATCGTCACAGGTGATGAGAGCTGGTGCCATCACTACAAGACAGAGTCAAAGCGGGACAGCATGCAGTGGGAGCATGCTTCGTCACCTTCCCCTAAAAAGTTCAAAGCCGTGGCGTCAGCAGGCAAGGTGTTGCTCATTGTCTTTTTCGACACCCACGGTCCGCTACTTGTTGAATTATTCGAGTACAGAAGAACCATTAACTCCGATGTGTAATGTGAGACACTCCAAAGCCTACGGTCCATAAAGAACAAAATACAATAACATCAAGAAATTAAGACGAAACCTCAGAGAATTCCTGATTCTTGCGAATTTTAAGTCCGTCTCCTTATTCATTTATAAAAAGCATTCGAAGAAGAAGCGTTTTAATATCATTTGACTCTGATGAAGGTCCATTTACAATAACTTGTGCTCTTCTTTCACAGCACAGATTTCTGCAAATATAAATTAATTTTTCTTCACTAGGCGTTACTCTTCTGAAAATGTTCAAAGAAAATATACACCATTTTTTTCCGCGACAAGCAACACATAGTTAGTAATAATATCGGAAAAGTTGGCCTTTCAGTCTTGATTACAATCATTAAAATTTTTATTGATAACGGTTTCCTGTCTCTTCTACTCTGTATTTTACATGGAATGATTCACAATGGGAATTATTGGTATTAGAAATCTTCCCGAGTTACTAATTACAAAATTTAAGAAAAAAAGGTTTAATCTCTTCTTCAGATGCCGTACAAGAAACAATCTGATTCTAAAATTTTGGATTTTTTTATTTTTTATTTTTCTAAGCAATCTTAATCTCTTTATCTGATTTTTCAGTGTCAATAATAATTTAATTGTTTACAATATACATTAAAATGAATGTGTCATTGTAACTAAGTACAACTATTTAGTTAAAATTGTACATTTCAAAAGATTTTTTAGTTTGTTCAGTAATCTCGAATAAAATTTTTAAAATTATCTGTAATCTTTTATAGGGTATTTTATTTCTTATTTCTTTCACCAGGATCATGGAATAGTGTTTTGAAAGAAAAAATATTCAAAAGAATTTATCAGGTTAATTATCATTAATGAAGATTCAGTGATCTGAATATCGAACAAGGTCTTCCTGAAAGAAACTGCCACGATTGTTCTTTAGCCTTGATTGATGAAGACGGATATTTGTCACCGTCGGAAACAATACCATATGTCTAACTGTTGCTAGGTGCTAAGTAAAAAGTTATAAATAGATAAATGTTTCTTTTAGGATTCAGTATAATTTCTGCAGTATCACTGAGGTTAGTTACTTCTCATGCCAAACAATAAGACCCAAGCACACCCTCTATCTCTAAATTAAATTTCCAGACAAGAAATATCTTTATAATTCTATTATTCTGAATGGTTACGATACATATTTTTGTTTATCATACTCTACTCCTGATATTTTTAACTATACATTTTGTTCTCTTGAATTTTCCTGAATCAGTTTCAGGCATTCGAAAGAGTGATTGTAAAATCTGTTTTCAAGAATCCGAATAATTTTGAATCCAAGCTAAATTTCTAAATTGAAAATTTTGTTTTATTAGTGATAGTAATCGGTTTTTCGGCTGTACACTATGACAAACTCACTCATATCCCATAGAACGCATGACACATATGGAAGTAAATTACTGAATATTTAGTGATTATCAACTTTTCTGATTAAAAATTTCCTTCATTATAAGCCGTTTCAGTAACTGTTCGTCATTTGATTAATCAAATTTGAAAAGAAGATTTTGTTTGCTCAAACGCTTATAGTTTTTAATTAATATGTTTATTCAAAAAGAAGTTTAAGAGAACGTCAGCAGGTTAGTTTATCAGTTCCTTACAGAATAAAAATAAAAAATATAAAATAAATTTATTTCATTTCACAATTGAGAATGACCAGTTATATTTCTGAGGAGTTTAAACGAGGCAGAGTTGAAGATAATTATCGGTTGATGTTATTATCTTACTATATAGCGTTAATATCTGCGTCCGATACCGAAATGCTAGAAAAATAATAAACATATATTTATTTTAAAATTTACCTGCATTTTTTACACATCTGTTATTGACTATCAATATCATAAATAGATTCTTAAAATTTTTTCTTTTTATTATTTTTTAAAAAATTTGGTTTGAAACTGTTTTTCCGATCATAGTAAAAATGAAATTTGGTTTAGAATTTTACTAAAATCATATAATTACTTATACGAAATACAGAGCATATTATTTTCAGGAAAAATTAATTAGTTTTGACTGGGATAGAAAAATATGAAGGTCTCTATAGAACAGAAAAATTGAGTAGGATAGTAATCTTGGAGTATTATGTTGTTGTTAAAAAAGTGTTCCGAGTTAAAGACATATTCTGTAATACTTAATGTCGACGACCGAACGTAAATTGGCATTCAGACTATAGGGATATAGGGACTCACTAAGACTATAGGGATATAGGGA